>JAMQGT020006363.1:0-10000 GCA_024447675.2 Pterophyllum scalare | reverse complement strand
TTCAAATCCTACACAACCACAGCTTAAATCGTCTACAAAACACACTGTAATTTAACGATATCAACTGCACCCCAGCACTCCTGTAGAGCCCTCACAGTGAATGTGAAGTGCCCGCATACCCTCCTACTCTAACATATCATTTTTATATGCAGGCATAGCAGTAGCTAAAGATTTGAACACTCAACAAATACAACAACTTTTTAAATACTTAGAGGCTCTGAGCTTGGAGAGTTTAGCTGCTCCACACGTCTATGCTATCCCGCCATAGATATTCCTTTAAAACCCCCAAACTGATCCCACTGTGTCAGAGTAATGCAACATTGTTTAGATTTGGATATGTAATCACAATTATAAATCAGGGCTGAAAATAGTAATAATTACAAGATGTTACCCTGTGAAATCTTTCCCCTGCTGCCTGATGCATTATAGAATGGAAGATAAAGGATAGGCTCAATTATCAACACATTAACTGATAATAACCTATTCAATTCACTTAAATTTTATTTATATGGTGCCAAATCACAACAAATAGCCGCCTCGAGGCACTTTATATTGTAAGGTAAAGACTATACAATAATTACACAGAAAACCCAACAATCAAAACAACCCCCTATGACTAAGCACTTGGCAACAGCAGGAAGGAAAAACTCCCCTTTAACCTTTGGCTCAGGAAGAGGTAGCCATCTGCCACGACTGGTTGGGGGTGAGGGGAGAGAGACAAGACAACAAAACATACTGTGGAAGAGAGCCAGAGATTAATAATAAATAATGTTTAAATGCAGATTGATGTTTAAACACGTGGAGTGAAATCTATTGAATTTTAAGTTCCCCACATCAAAAAGTCACATAGTCAACCATCAATAAAAATTCTAGCCGAAGTAATTCACTATGCAACTAAATGAGTCACTCTAGTTAGTGATCACAATCTGCAGATCAGTCTTTCACTGACCTTTCACAAACAAATTTTTGCACACTAATGTTTACTTTATAATATCTGTTTTGGTGGATAACACCATCAAGGAGAGCAAGTAATCAAACGCAGTCTCTAAGAAATTTGTGAACTGCAGAGTTGGCAGAAGGTGATTTTGTCAAACGCACATACATCTTTGACAGCACTGTAGTACAGAATATTTGGTCCAAAGCAGAAATTAGTGAAAAATTGAGTAAATCATACAGTACTTAATATTGCTTCATTGTTATTGCTATTTTTGTTAAGGTAGCGCTAACTCTGTCTATGCTCTCTTTCTTCTTTACCCTTAACTCCCAACAACTTACGGCAGATGGGTGCCCCTCCCTGACTCTGCTTCTGCGAAACGTCTCTTCCCATTAAAAGGGAGCACTTCTTTCCCACTTGCCCAGAGAGGAATCGCCTGACTTTTACGTTACAATATAATGTGCCTTGAGATGACTTTTTGTTGTGATTTGGTGCAATGTAAACAAAATGGAACTGAATGCAAAGCACCTTGAAGTAACTATTGTTGTGAATTGGCACTATATAAATCTAACCGAATTTAACTAATTATTAAAAATTTCTCATATTTTTAAAATGGTCACCTGTTTTTAAAGTGTATCTTGGTGTATTTAAAAAAATAAAATAAAATGTAATACTAATGCTTTCCTTCCATGGCAACAAGAAGAGAAACCGCTGAATGATTCACGTTACCAGTGACCTCTGTCTTGACCAAAATGCAGCACATCCTTTTTTTTTCTGGAAGTTTAACTTTTAAAATGACGTACAGTAACAAGATTCATGGTCTGACCTAGTTCACTAGGTGTTCGTGTATAGTATATATATATATATATATATATATATATATATATATATATATATATATATATATATATATATATATATATATAGTGTGTGTGTGTGTGTGTGTGTGTGTGTGTGTGTGTAATAAATGTCTGCTTTCACTTGCATTTACAACTATTCACTCAGAAATCTGTTAGTTGTGGATGCTAAGAGGCAGTAGCTGACTGCCTATTGGGACATTTCCCCGTAGCCTAAGGGTCATTTTGGCCTGTTGTGAACAGTCAACATGACAGCGGTTTAAAACAAGCAGGAGTGATTCTAGGGAACTCTCAGAATATGCAGAGGTTAACACTGTGCTTTTGCCACAGTAGCCACAGGCCAAAGACACACATAAGGGTTTCCACCTCCACTCGTATTTTGAATTTAACTTATTTACCAAAACAGTAAGAAAAAAAGAGTTAAAGCTGAATTCATTATTGAGTGATTATTATAGTATCCCCCCCCTTTAGGTAGTATAAACTGCACGAATCCTGATACTGTGACATCTTTAATCTATACGTAAGTTCATCCTTCTAAATTAGCTGTCTGGTTGTTTTTGTGTGGTCTTGGATGAAGTCCAATTCCCAGCCTAAATTCCTGCTTCAATCCATCTCTCTTCTGATGCACTTCCAACATAAGTCAGAGGTTACAGCGATATTTCTGCTGTTTTAAACAAAATATGTGCTTACTAGAACCCATTGTTTTCAATAGTAAACTGAGTTTGTGAGCAGGCAAAGGCCTCTTGTAAAAATAGCATGTTGGCTGGTAAACAAAGTGGCTTCAAAAAGGAAGTGAGAGGTTTGATATATCAGTGAGTGGCTCAGGCAGCGGAGCACAGGGAAAATCCAGAATCAATATGTTTCAGTTCTCAGTATATGAGTGTACTGTGGCATGTTTACATTTATCTGAGGTTCCCATACAGGTCACTAGCTATGCTGACAATAGCAAAGCGGTTCCTGAGAACAAAAGCTTTTTATGGAGACAACAGCACGTAATGATAGGCCACTAGAGACTAAGCCAAAGTTGTGATTAATATTCAAGGGAACCTCTAACTTTCCACAACAAAACTTCAAACAGAGCAATGGTTCCGACCTACATACTGCTAATGTTTTTGTTTTCACATTAGCACCCTGCCTGCAGATTTGCTATCAACATTATCGTCACTCAACTGTGAACTCAGGCACAACACCAAAAGAATGGAACTTAAAGAAAAAGGGGTGAGATCAGAGGAAACGGGTTCCTTTATCTTTCTGGGAAGAAAAAGAAAAAAAATCAGTGTACTTGACTGACTGATCAAAACCACAATCACTATTTATTTATTGGTTAAAGTTGGTTGGAGTCTGAGAAAAATCAAGTCATTGTGTATGCAGTCATAAGTGCTTGAGCAATGAAGCAAATGCATTATCCTGTTATTCAAACAGGGGAGTAAATTTATTTATATCATGCGTTATATTTATATTTTGTCATATGGGCAAATAATTTTTGGAAAATCAGTACAGATTACAAAACATTAATGAACGGCTATATCTATTTTGAACACCAGTAAATATTATTGCTTAACATAACTCAGTTAGTACAACTGACACATAAAATCATCCACAAAAGAAAAAGCTGCTGTCTTTGTAAAATGTCCTGAAATATGTAAAATACAAGCATACATAAAATACCATAAAATAAAGTATTTCTTGATGCTTTGTCAGCACTGCTTATACAGTGCTCTACTGTATGTGCATTTACACATGTAGCAAGGCACAGCAATAGAGTAAAATGCTTACTATCAGTTTTTTCAAGTGAGACACTGTATTTATATCTCTGTTTTCCTCTTCCTCTCCTCTAAAAGCACTTATTCAAACAAGACAAAAGCTCTTCAAGGAGTTTAAACCAGATCTGGTTTAGAGCCACAGAGGAGTGGAGCCAAGCGCAGCAGCGATGGTGAATGCGGATGTATCTTTATAGATCAATATATGGCATGCCACCATTTTTCACAATACACTAGTGTCAGTAGTTGAGGGAATTAAAAAAAGGCAACATGATTGCACATTCTGGAGAAACAAATGAAAATGTTGCAATTTATTTTTATAGAAGGGTCCTCTGCAGGTCTTGTAGATTACTGCTGGGTCTCACGTTTTGTTCTAGATTTAATGAACTGCACTTAAAGAAAAAAAAATAAGCACAAATAATGAAATGTTATTATGAGAACTTTCAGAGATGCAAGATGGGTCATGCAGGTGCTGTGTATCAGTCAGGATGTGTGAATGCTTTGAAATGTTTTACTGAAAAACTTTGACACCAACTATTCAAATGATACAGATACAACCAACTTAACTCAACATAAATAAAACCATAAGGTGAAAATGGCACTATGTTACAGGTCGTTAATATTCTTCATCTGAAAACTGACAAAGAGAACAGCATCGCACTGCTGTAATCAATATCTGGGCAGCCAGCCTGAATACATCGCTGATCACCTAAAACTGTATGACTGTCATGTACGTGACTGTTATATTGTAAACAGGAGGTGAAATCCAAACATCAAAACAAGATAAATATCTGTGCATGTCATTTGAATTTCAGTTTCAAGAGCCTGAACTTGCCCAAAGACACACCCATCCAGATTACATAAGGAGGGCTTGGAAACAGATAATATTGTATGTAAATTTGCATATCCTTCATAAATCCTTTTTAAACAAATGGCAGTGATGTAGCTCCACAGCCTGCTGCATCAAAGTAAAAGAACATTCAAGTAAATTTCAGGCAGCTCAGATTGGCAATAGTTGAATAGATGTCATTGTTTAATGCATCAATGCAGGCCTTTGTCATAGAGTTTTCCTCAGGATGTGAAGTGTTGATGCCCTAAGACTCAGCGATCTGTGGCATAAATATATTTTTGTCGTTAAAAAAATATATAAAAATAAAAATCCTTTTTTTGCACATCAGTTTTTTCCTTTCAAAAACATCACAAAGAGCACTATAAATAATGCCGCTCTAACAACGATTTCACATACTGTGCTGACAGCCAGCTACGTTGCATACTATTGAAAATATAATATAGAAAATTTTGTTGAAAATGCCATTTTCAATCAATTATGCAAGTCCTGTGTTTTGTTGACTCAGATCATTTCCTGCTTGTCAGCCTTAATTCCATTACTCCCATTCCATTATCAAAACCCCTCCCCTTGCTACAAAATGCACAAAGGTGACACTATGAAACATATTTCAGATTTATGCTAATTCAAAGGTATTTGTGACAGCCGCATGTTTGCAGTTAAGTGGGCCATGAGTCTTCAAGACCCAGATAGAATAAAACATTCAAAAAATAAAAATAAAAACCACATATGTACAACATGAAGTAACTTTAAAGATGAAGCTAAAAACAAGCTTCTCTTAGTTCCTGAAAAGTTGACTTCAGGCCAATGTGAGGCCTTTTCTTGACGTCATCATCTGTCGAGTAGATTGTACAGCAAGAGACTGAGTCTTTACATGAAGCAGTGCTGGTGATTATCTAAAACAAAACATGAAATCTTCTCCTGGGCCTCAAACAATGATAAACAGTCTGATTTGAATGTTTAAATGTCACCTGGGACAGATGATGAGCAGCGAGAAGAGGGAACAAACTCTTTCACACGTCCATGTGCATGCAAATATACACATGCACTCTGCAGCCCACACACAAAGGCCACTGTACACACTGGAACTGCTAATGCACATACATGCATTAATACACACATAGAATAAAGGATAAACTGACATAAAAGGTGTGCAAGTATGTTGAACACAGACCTCAAGGACAGTCATGCATGACAAAGAGACAGATTAAATTCAATTCAATTAGTTAGTAGTACTGTTGGACCACTGGATGCTGCTAGAACAGCTTCATAGGACCTTGGCATGGGTTTATCAACTATCTGGAGCTCTACTGGAGCTCATTCTTCCAAATGATTCCTTCATTTGTTGTTTTTATGATGGGGGTGTCAGTCCAAAACCTCACACAGTTGTTCAAATGATGGCCAAAGCATATGATTCAAATTTGTTACACACTAAAACCATTCACTGACCCCTGGAGCCCTGTGAATGTGATCATATTGGAAGAGATCATGCACATCAGGATAGAAAATCTTTCATTGTGGGATAAACAACAACTTCATGTTGATGTACAGAGACCCTACCCTCAGAGTGGAGACGTGAAGATAAACACACAGCACAAAACATAAAAGCAAACTGCCCCCAGCAGTGTGACCAAGCCATCAGCTCCTCTCGCTGTAGGGGTCAAGGGTTGAAGTTTTTCCTGTAATTTTTCACCTGTCTGTAAATCCTCAAGTCTAGGAAGGTTTACTTCAGGACTGGAAACTATTGTTTCAGATGTTACTGGTGTTTTGATGACTGTGGTTGATAGGGCTGTCTAATGCAACAGCTTTAAATCTGACTGTCGAGGGAATAATATGATTCACATCGGTTTCACAGTCACAAAAGATGTGATATATGGAAGAATCTGCATTTAACATCTGTGACATATGTGACAGACTGTTAATCCTTTAGTAGCATTACATGTCTAATATAAACATTATTTTGTTACTGCTTGTACTGACTGCTTGTACAACCATTGCCAGTTTGTATCAGTACAACACTGACTAAACGCAAGACCTGCGTTCACATCCATTGATTTTAGCTTGTTTGTTGTATCCATTAAACTGTTATTAATCTATATCTGCAAAAAAGCCAGAATTAACACACATTATGATAATATTTTCATAAATTCAAGCACATGTACTCTGCCCACCTATGGATGATCACAAGTACTACATGTAAACGCACACACATGGGCGCACATACAGCTATTTAAATCTACAAACATACAAATGTAATAACATCGAAGCCAGAAATTCACTTACAAAAAAACCCAACAAAATAACAGATGTAAACAACAACAACATCAACCACAACACAGATGTAACCATTTCTGAACAAATACACAAGCAGTCATACACCCACACAGACAGCAGTGAAATTATTATTAGCAGTAATAGTGACTATGCATGCAAACATACTGAGAAAGCTGCAACATCTGGTAAATTAACACATATACACAATTGTCCACATATCAGCCAGAGATAACACATTCACAAATGCACATACACATGAAGCACACTATTACACATACAACTGTTGTTGTCATAATTTTCATTATTATGATCAAAGTGTGTAAAAAGTATACACACAGAAATACACAGAACTCCCAGAGCAGTAAATATATTGTACAAATAATTTAAACATGAACACTATATTTGCATACATAGACACACAGCACACAATCATGACAGCACATGGATGCTCTAGGGTATTGCAGGAGTAGCAGTATTATATTACATGCAACATGTAATCAAACACATTGATAAACATCGCTGAATCAAAAACACGGCGCCACATACATGTACTGTAAGATATAGATACTCAAAAAATCTGATACACATGCTTAGAGCAACACACAGGGACATATCAACATAGATGCGTTTATATAAAGACAAACACATACATACTTAGAAATACACAGACACTGCTATGCTTATTGTACAAAATATATACAAATAGTGCATGTAGTTTCACAAGACCGAAGAAATATACTCAAAACAGCATGCACAAAAAAAGACAGGTGTTGACACACACACACACACACTTTAGTATTATATGCACAGAGAGCATGTAAAAGAAACGTAAGGAAAATATTTTAAAAATAAATACACAGAGCTATGTACACACTATATTAATTCAAACAAACAACCATGCATGCTGTCAAAAACAAAACTAGATCTTGGCAATGAGAGAGAATAAAGTACACAAAAAATTTTTTTTTAAATAAATTAATGTGTGTACACAACACATACATATACACTATATTAAAACAGTCAAAATAAATACCAAAGAGCAGGAATAAGCTAATGAAGAGACCCCCCCCCCTTTTCAATAAATAAATAAATAATAAAGTCCCAAACAACCACAGGTTCACAAACACAATATAAATACAGATCTGCAGACATAGTGATACAGGAAGAGTGTACTGTACACATGTTCACACAAATATAGACGGTACGTGGATACATGTACAAACTCAGATATGCACTAATCAGTGCATGTTTACTAATCATGTGCACAGAAAGATCAATACATAGTAGCTGTTCAAACACACACACACACACACACACACACACACACACACACACACACACACACATGGAACAAATTTGTGACATGATTAGTCAAACAGTCACTGATGGCAACAAAGTGATGCCACCCACAGACACTGAGCATGCAACACTGCTTGTCTGAAACCATAAACATGTTTATATTTACTTATTGTCTCATTTTAGACCAGGGAGTCTTTTCATACAGTCTCTGACATTTAATATCTTAGACTAACCACTGTGTGGGAGCACTACAAGAAAACTGCCTGCAGCAAACCCTGCAGCAAATAATTAAGGTTACAATTAAGATAAGAGATTAAAGTCAGCAAAAGGAATAACTAACTCATCAGCTGTCAAAAGCAATCAACAATCTGACAGACTTTTTTTTGTCTTAAAAACAAAATCACAGTATTGAAGGGCACAATTTAGGCACAAATGGGAAAGATGATTATGTATGATAAATATAAAATAAATGATCAAAATGCTTCTCTGCCTTTGACTAATCAGCAGAAGCAATTATAGCCAGCTCAAGCAGTCAACTCAATAACTTTACACTTTACTCTAAATAATAAATTCATAATCATGAATTAAAATGAAACTGCAGTTCTCACACCTGGGATGCCAGTACAATTAAATATGATCCAAAATTGTACGTGCAGAACATGCTATAAAAAGATCTTTGGAACTAATCTGTCATAAAACAGAAAGAAATAATTAGACATAAATGACATGAGATATGTAATAAAAAAAAATTTTTCTTAAATGTACCAAAACACAAAGAATGGTGAGTCATAATTTTGCAAGATCACAACAGCAGGATTTTTACCGAACAGTCAAAAATTAAAAAAACAAAACAAAACACAAACACAACTGACAATATTCAGCCACCCTCATTTTCACTCTTTTTTTCTTTTTCTCTTCTTTTTTTTAAGCATGCATTTGTTGTTGCTGAAAAGGTTAAAAGATTTTTTTTTGTTTCCAGTCGAAACTGAGTGGGCTGGCAGAGAACCGAACATTCACAAAGCAAATTTCCCCTGATGCTCTGGTAATATTATCACTCCAAAGAATCATAGTTTCAGAATGACTTATGGATTTATTTATAAGAAGAAAACAAGTGTGACACCAATTAACTCACAATCAGTCACCAGTTAGGGCTCACATGTTAGCTATGACCATTTTGAAACTAACATACATATTTTTGAAAAACATATTCGACACAAATAAAATGTCACGTTAGTGTTTCAGCATCTGCTTCACTTTCAATATGACCTGTCAAGTCACAGACAAGGAGTGTGACAGTGCTCATATTGAATTTATACTGTTTAATTTTTTTCATAAACTATAATTTAAATGTCACAATAGAATCGAGTAGTTATGGTAACACTCTTTAAAGTATTGACTGCTTCAGCACAATAATCTTTTGTTTGTTAGTGACAGATCAAATATCCCTCATTGGAGACACACTTTCATAAATGTAGATCGGACCTGACAAAGAAAATAACCGTTTGCAAACATTTAGCACCACTCCACCCACAGTTCAAGAGTTTATATGTCACCTTTAAAGAATCATCGATCAAAGTAATCTCATTCTGATTCAGAGTTTCAGTATTACTGGTCGTTGTATTTATTAAAAAACACAAACATAAAGCAATTAAACCACACTTTATGCACAAGTCCAGATTTAGATAATTACTTAGCATTCTCGTGTACAGCGACACTGACAGTTTAATTTGCCTTTCACTCTGAGGAACCCGGAGGAACATTCAGGGGCCTGTGACAGAAAAAACAGCCAGCCTTCAACTACAATTTTATAGCGTCAGACTAAAACGGTAAACACACAGTCAAATCGGATTTGAGGTGGACAATTTTTCCCCAGACAGCAGACACCAAGTTTGCCTCTGTGCGATGTAAATAGCTATTGCTGGAGACGATCATCCCCCCGACCTATTTCACAAAAGACACCTGAAAAACATGACATAATCCAGCATGACTGTGTCAACTAAAAGTAAAGAGGGGAGACAGATCAGCTTTA
>JAMQGT020006362.1:0-149322 GCA_024447675.2 Pterophyllum scalare | reverse complement strand
TCTTTGTAACATACCTACTTCGTTCAGTTACGTATTGCTTAATATTTATTAAATGAACTCTCTCCACCTGCCCAGCATATTTGAATGCTCAAGATTTGTCCTGCAGTGATGCTTTATGTAATATCCTCTTTGTCTGCAGGGGGTGAAGCTGCAGTCTGGACTGAAATCTCAAAGAAATAACCCTAGACCGTGTCATCCTTGTGTCAAATGTCAAAAAAAGCTGCTGTTCTCAATGAGGAAAAAAAGGTGCAACTTCATTTTTCACTTATTAATTGAAGATTATTACACAAGTTGTGTTGGCACATACATATATGTGTCAGCTTAAACAAATATTCAAGTTGTTTTTTTTCTCATCTTTCATCTAGAATATATAGTGGTGTTTTTTTTTTAATATATACAGTGGGGGAAATATTTATTTGATCCCTTGCTGAATTTGTACTAACCCTCACAAAGAAATGAACAGTCTCTCATTTTAATGATAGTTTCATTTTAATGGCGACAGACAGAATTTCAACAAAAAGTCCAGAAAAAACCTCACATTACATACAAGTTAAAAATTGATTTGAATATCATTGAATGGCATAAATTCCCACAAGGTCCTCCTTCTCCAGACAGCACGTGTACAGGCTGGTCTTAAGTTTGGCAGTGAACATCTAAATGATTCAGAGGTGGACTGGGAGCATCAGCTTGTCCCACCACTTCCCCACAATCAAGCCCGTGCTTGAAAGATTATGTTTTGGGGCTGTTGTTCTGCTAAGGGTACAGGATCATTTCAGGGCATTGAGGAGCCAATGGACGAGGTCATGTACCATAAAATCTTGGACGAGAACCTTCTTCCCTCAGCAAGAACACTGAGGATGGGTTGCCAGCATGACAATGACCCAAAACATACCACCAAGGCAACAAAATAGTGGCTAAAGAAGAAGTACATTAAGGTCATGGACTGGTCTAGCTAGTCTCCAGAACTCAGACCTATAGAAAAGTCTACGGAGGGAGCTGAAGCTTCAAGCTGCAGTCAAGAAACCTAAAGGATTTATAGTTTCTGTGAACAGGAGTAGGCCAAAATCCCTCCTCAGATGTGTGCAAACCTGTTGACCAACTACAAGAAATGTCTTGCTGCTGTGCTTACCAACAAGGGTTTCTCCACCAAGTACAAAGTCATGTTTTGCTAGGGGATCAAATACTTATTTCACTTAACGACATGCAAATCAATATATAACTTTTATGTAAGGTGTTTTTTTTTCTGGATTTTTGGTTGACATTCTGTCGCTCTCCATTAAAATGAAACTACCATAAAGTTAGAGACTTTATTTCTTTGTATGTGAACAACTTATAAATTCAGCAGGAAATCAAATAATTATTTCCCCTACAGTACACGTATGGGACAGTCTGCATATTGTTAGTTTTACTCAAACTGATTAAAGGTTAGGGCTCAACCTCTGGCATTTATAGTAGGTTGGATTATAGTAGGATTGCTGTTGCTACACAGGCTTTGTTTTGCTGGCTGCTGATCTTGCTTCAGGCACATATGCTAAGATCAAAACCAGATGGCCTCAAGAGGTACTTACCATTGGCAACATAGTTGATCTTACACATGATGTTGTCTCTGCTTATTTCTTTATCACCCTCTGGTGGGCTGACCAGCGTTTGGCAGATCATGGCAACATTGATTTTGGCACGAACACACCGGTTTGTGGGCTGAAAGTTAAAATAAACAAATGAATAAATAGTTTTTTTTTTAAAGTGCACACAAACTACCCCCAAGCTAACACAAATCTTACTGTAGGTGAATTGACAGAGTAAGCTTAATGCTGTTCTTCCATTTGCTCAAAAAAGCCTTTTTTTCCTTCTTTTTAAAAAAATTATCTTTGGAAATACAGAGGTTAATGAACTGAATGCATTACTACAGTACTTTCATGTAAATAAATAAAAATACACTTAAAAACAGTTTCTGTCTGACCAGAGCAGACTTAATGCTTAAAACCTCAAATCCAAGAGTGGACCTCATAATTCTCTGCCAACCATGACACAATAACATAATTCATGCATACCAATATTTCAATACATCTGATATGTTCCTGTGACATTAACCTAAATAGACACATCTCTTCATCACTGAGTTTAGGAACAGAAACATTTTTGACCCTACTCTATTGTTGAATGGTATCAGCGAGTTGGGTGATTAAATGAACACATGGTAGAAAACAGTTCAGTGCTAATAACAACACAAAGTAAGCCTCTGAGGGTTAATCTTACAGGGGCATCATCGTGGTCCACAGAGAAGTTGCAGACCAGCCATGTGTCTGGTTCATTTTCATTTCTTGGTGGAATCATCCTGATGGCCGACAGATAGAGTACATCTCTCTGAGAGGCAGGCCACACTCTCTAAAACATAAGAGACACATTCAACAGGCATTCAATCAAAAACAGGCTGTGTAATATAATTGATGAAATATGCAACATGTTTCAGCAAGGTCTAAAGGCACCCGGGACTCAGTATACCTTGTGTGTCTGGTAAACAATGATGGCGTTATCAGAGAGCTTTTCCACAACATGGAAATTTTCAATGGTGGCTGTGGGAGGAAGAGTTCGCATCAAGCCATGGCATTAAAATAAAGTCAAATAATCTAGTTCAAATATGATGTGAATAAATGCTGAACTTACTCTCCCAGTCCAATCGGACTGCAGTGTCCCAGAAGTAGTGGCAGACCTCATGTCCAGTTACCCCCTTGACAGCATGTGTAGCTTTGAGGGGATCCAGGACGATGCCGTTCTCCTCCACTTCTCTCCTGTATACCTGTTACAAAAAGCCAGAGTCAGAATACTATACAGATCCTCATAACCTCGACAGTGACTAAAAACTGAGAGGAGTTTCACACACACACAGTTTTAAATTACTGTGAACTTCAGCAAAGTATTTTTCCACTGTAGCACAAATAAACTACTACTGCAGTGCTTTTTAAAAAGTGAAGGAGATTTAAATATTCACAGCAAATAAGAGAAATGATACATAAGAGCTTTGCACTCACCTTCATCTCTCCTTCTTCTACCACCAGTTGCCAGTTGGCATCTCCCCCCACCTCCTGGATAGAGTAAGCCATGTGATTCTGCACAATTTCCTCCACCTAAGAGTCAGACATTAATTAATTCATATGTTAGTCTCCTGTTATAAGCCAACAAGGCATACTTTGTTTTAAATGTGCATTTTTCGGGGGGGGGGTGAGTCACTGTATTTAGGGATCCTATGCTCACGTTTAATCAACACACCTTCCACCTGTGCTGCCATTTTTTAAACAACATAGGAGGCATGAGAAAACTAATGGCATGTTTGAAACACAGGAATGTCTTAAGCAAATACATTATCCCCTGAGCAGTAGTCCAATAAATATTAGACACTTGGTACTGCTTGGAGGTGTTATTCAACATCTCAACAATGTGTTAAAAATACAGTGCATAGCTAGCCTGTATTCATGCCTGTTCATGCTGTGGAAAGAGAAGAGTGCTGTGAGGAAAGGAGGCGGTGGAAATGAACCAAATTCCTGGCATGCACCAATAGACCCATCTTTGTGGTGACCATTATGTGGTGAGGAGAACTCAGCCTATTCTCTCTGGAAATTTCAAATCTGAATAGGTTAGGCTTTTGTCCTCACAGATCAATGTATAGTAAGCAGCTGTACCCTAATCCTCAAAGCACAGGAAATGTTAGAAAGTGGTTAGTAGACATGCCGTTTGCTCATGCTCTCTCTGTCTGTCATGTAAAGCAGCAGGCTGCTCTTAGTTGACCAAGCACAGTACCTGAGGGCTGAATCTGTGAATGTCATCTGAAGCACTGATTAGCTCGATCGAGGACAAGGAAGAAGAGTGGCTATAGGGCTGTCCAGCAGAGAAAGGGTTGAAAAAGAAAGGAATAAACAACAAAAACTGAAACAGACACCACGGCAGCAGAGCAGAGGACACAACCAACCACAACCTGCTAAAGTAGAAATTCAAATGAAAGGTTATATAAGCTTCTAAAAAATATTGCAGTGAGCACAAAATTATTTTCTGAGTAAACAGTTAAGATGAGGCATTTTTCAGGTGTCAGCACCAAGAAGGAAGGCCACACTGACTCTAAGATGACTTTGATTTGTCAAAAGCAAAGACAAGAGTAGCACCTTGTAGCCTTAAATTAGAACAAAGTAGCATAGGAATAGGGTGAAAAGTAAAGTGAAAATAAAAATATGCTGCGCACCTTTTTGGCAAATCTGTGTGTACCGATGGTGGAGTAGGCGTCGCTAGGAGAAGCCAGAGGTAGTCGAGGTTTCCTGACCTTCTCTGACTGGCACTGAGGGAAACAGCGGAGGAGGTAAGGTGAAAAGATCAAGGAGATGCACTGGAAAAACAACATCATGGTATGCAACTATGCTTCAGAAGCATTTTAAAAAAGGCAACTTAAAGCTGCATTTTTTTTTTAACTGTGCAAGATATTTTGCTTTTGGAAATAAAAGCTAGTTTAGATCTTCATCACACCTGTTCCTCTATCTTGTCTTGTCTGTCCAGAGCAGCTTCCACTGCATCAAAGAACTCCTCTTCATTGATCAGACTGTTGGGCCCCTCCTGGGAAAAAGCAATAACAAGCACACAATGTCAGAATTTTTTGGATTCCTGTAAGAAAAGTCCCAGCCAAGATGGAGAATGGTAAAAACATAAAAATAAAACAACCACATGCAACATCAAGAACTCTTCCTTCCATTGTCTATTTTTTTCTAATCCATTTAATTATCTGTTTTAATCATGCCTCGTAATCTGGGCCTCCATAGTGGGACTTTTTCTTCAGTTCATTCAAAGCAGACCTGTAGGCATCTTCTACCTTCCTCCTCTTCTCCAGCTCCTGCATAAACACACAGATCAGTTATTAGGGTAAGTTTACCTGTATTGAAACATTAAATAAAGAGTAAACAGAAATACCCATTAAACCCACACAGCAGCCCTGAACTTGACATTATTTGACAGAGATCCACATGACAACTGTCCACTGCAGTCAGAATGTATTTCAAATGGATTTACCCCCCCACACACACACAAAAACCCGTGTGATTTCTAGTCAAGCCTGTGAACTCTTGTGTCCTTTTTACACAGGCAATGTCCACACAAAAACCAAAGTTTTTCCAATAATGAGAGGACCAAAATACACCATTTCCTGTTGTGTGTTATGTCTTACTTCAGACAATGTCCCCACCCTCATTCTCATAACACTGTCAGGAGTTTTTGTGTGAAAACATTTCCCATCGCCCCAGATTCTACGCTTAAATAAACACACACAAAAAAAGGCAGGTCTAACTATCACATTATTCAGCCATGTGTTAAACAAGTTCTAAATATAATGGCACCTTTCTGTGTCTGTAATGTTACTCGGCCAATACTGTCATTTCACACAAATAATCTATAAACAACAGATTGTTGGTATACAGTAGAAAACTGAAGTGGTTGGGTAATATTTCAGTGCTGCTGTTATTATAAAATCTGTCACTTAAAATAACAGGAACACAGTAACTTACATGTCTGTGAAAGTAAATGAATAAAAATACAATCTAACATTTCATGCAATTTCAGCTATACTAAAACTACCCAACAACGCTTCAGAAAAAAATATCATTAGGATAGTTTTTGCAATAAAAAGCAGTCAAATTGCAGCAAACGTGCTTACAAGTAAACTATAATACAAAGCTCTAAAGAAATACTATTAAATGCAGAGAAAAAAACAGACAAAATAACACTGAAACTGAACAAAGTGTAAAGGGAGGTATAGATATATTCCAGACAGCACTGCCCAAAAAATAAAACAGGGCGTGATACTGCTGTCAGCTGCATACAATCACGACAGTGACATACAGAGACCTACTGTGAAGAAATGGCTGCAGGTCTGCAGAGGTATCCATTTCTGTGTCTGATGTTTGAGCAGCTCTGTCGTCGTCCTTTGTAGCGACCACTTTGGCAAACTTTGCCTTGAAGTCGCAATACTCATTTTTTTTTAACTTATGCTATGTACAAGTAGGTGTGCCCTGCTCCTCTGAGTGTTTGCTCTCTAACTATTGCTATTTCTAAACTCCACATCCAAAGATAAACTTCACATACGTCACCAAACACTGATAAGTTTGAGGTAGTTTCATTCAGGTAGTCTAACTAACTGGAAACACTTCCCAGCTTCTAGGGCTGGGCAGGAGCACACCTGCCCTACACAGGAAAGGGAGGAAAAAAAAAACTGGTTTGACAAGATGAGGAACACAATGAGCTCTATAGAGCATTCCTTTAAAGACATCGACCACTCTCTGAATATTAATGAATAGAAGATTATTATGGGAACTCTGATGAGCAACATGCCTGAGCACAGTCTCCAGTCCCCTTTTGGACTGGATCAGATTTGCTTTGCATTTACAGAAGGCTGAAGTACTAAACTACAAAATATACTGCCAGCAGTATATTCCATAAAGAGACTTTAATATTTATATAAAGTGCAAGAGCAGAATCCCAGAATAATGAACTACTTAACATAATTAAAAATACAGACTGAAGAACAAATAAAGACTTAAAGATGAAGCTGAGGATTAAAAAAAATAATAAAAGCACATCAAAACTTCATCCAAGTCTACACTATTTATTCAAAGCTAAGCATTTAAGAGAGAAACTGCATCAAATCATCATCTACCCTTTCCAAAACAACCACTGCACCTTTTTCAAATGTAAATGTTGCATCACCTTAACATCAAGTCTAGACAATGAAGTGTTGCACCACGGTCTCAAAACAGTGCCCAAAACATAACAGCCAACTCTTTAAGGGAAATGGAAGCAACATTCAGCTCCTCAGTCAGCAGCAATACCCACAGGAGTGGCTGCAGACACGCCCAAAGGAAACTTTACTCTAAGTCCAAAGCCATACCTTGTCCAGTCTCTTCTGCCAGCTGTCCTCTCGTTTCACCATCAACTCGATGCAGTGGGACAAGGTAGACAGGATGCCTGCTGTGGTGGCTTTGAAAGTGATGGCTTCACCCTTAAAGTCTATCCCATTAATACCTTTAGGATTGGCAGGCGAAAACACTGGCACAGATGGGAACAGAGAAAACACAAGCAATAAAATAAACAATGCTGTTCATGATTACACTGAATTTGTTATTATCAGGCCAGGTGATGCACTGTAGAGTCACAAAGTATTTACAGGTAGACTCACATTTCTCTTTGCTGCCATTATTGTTGTGATTATATTCGCCGTCGGGTCTCGCAGAGGTAGGGAAGTCATCATCATCGTCCTCTACTACTGGTTACAAAACAACAAGTGATCATAGTTTTCTCTTCCTGTGTGTAGACCTGTGTAGTTTTTAGTGTATACTTTAAAACCTATTCCATTACACTGACTACTAAATACACTCCCACAGTTACCAGGTAACTGGATATTTGTAGGTAACATTCTGCTTATCTTCTGGAAAAAACATAATTAGGATTATAATACAAATTCGATAAACAAAGTAGAAAAGAGCACCAAAAAAAAAAAAAAAAAAGATTGGCCAGAGAGTTTGAATCCACATAATGCCCTGTTAACAGTTATTGATTTCTGCATCCTTTCTCAATGAGCCTTGCCAACTCTTATGCTGCATAAAACAGATTAAAAGCAAAAGAAAAAAGAAAAAAAAAGCTATTCTCTGTAAATGCTCTGCTTTGCCAGTAAACAACAAAGCCAACTCCCCCACACTGCTCTAGATATCATATTTGTCACAAACAGAAGCAATTCAAAACAAATGTAACTGTATTTGAAAAAATATGATGCTAAACAAGCCCAGTACCTGGTGTGTTTAAACTACAAATTACCTCTGTCTCTCTGAAATTCATCTTTGGAAACAGCATCGGCACAAGAGTCAAAGTACTTCTGCAGGGTGTCCACCTGTCTGCACAGGATATCCCGGAAAGTTTCCATTTCTGCAAGTTTTTCACGCAACCTGTGTCCCTTCTGTGCAACAGAAGTAGAAGAGATGCAAACAGAAAATCAGAAACAAAGTTGACATGCTTAGTCAGAGGTTTCAACTCAGTCACTGGGGACTATGCTTTACCTTAAAGGAGGATGTGGACGTGGAAGACAAGGCACTAGCTGCTGAGGTGAGCGACAACATGGAACCATGACGCCTCAGACTCGTTTCTGAACCGTAACCGGACTCAGCCTGCAGTCCAAGTGTGTGGGAATGTGGGAGGACAGCAAGAGAGACACAAAACAAAAAAGGCGAAGAAACAAAGAGGAGGGAACAAAAGATCACTAAAGGCACACAAAACATTACACAATCTGCAGTATAATAAGAAAGACTGATGCTCATCAAAGCTAGATAGAGGGATCTCAGTTCTCGAGTAATGCTAAGCTGGACCAGAGCAGGACCCACACCTACACAGAAACACTCCCTCACAGTCTGCAGAGAGGGGCCAAGGCTGACAAAGAGAGTCAGAAACCCAGCCTTAAGGCCTGATACCTGGTGGCTGAGTAACAGTGGAAATAACTTAAAAAGTACTCTAGTCTAGACTTCACAAGGGTTTATTGCAACTATTGTGATATGTGTGAGAACATGCAGTGTACCGTTTCATTTTACATGACAAGACTGATTTATGAACAGTGCTTAGGGAGTGGCAGAAGTGCCATTTGTTCTGCAACGGCTAACTGATGACTTGGGAATTCCTGAGACTGCAGATTTGGCGAAGTAAAATATATTTATATAAATATGTAATATTGTTTATAAATCCCGATTCTATGCACGCTAAGCTGACAACACCAAAGCAATATGTTGCACACACAGTTGTTAACAGTTATCCATACAGATAGCAAATTCATAACCTGTTATTACAACCTCTTGTTTAAATGTGTACCTTTTCTTGATCAGCATAAACAGTGCTGTTTGAAATTATTTTCCATGAATCGTGATTTTGTCATGGTGGTGATATGTTTTATGTTTTAAAGACATGTGATTTCCTAAGGTTTAGTCATGGCTTTGTGTCTAATTTAAAACCTGATTACAAAATTAACAAGTGGCTGCAAGCTATTTCCGTTGTGTAACTGGCATGCAGAAAAATTTCCTAAGAGCAGTGAGCAAACTGGAGAGGGATCAGGTGACAGTCTCGAGATAGCATCCACATAAGTTCCTCTGCTGCAATATCCCACAGAGTGACAGGCTGAGAGAACTGACACTAAACAGCAGCGAACAGGTAACAATCTAAGTGTTTATGACCATAGCAACAGAAAACTCACCATCATTCAATCAAGAGACTGCTATGATATTAATGCAACACTTATTGCTTCATAGTTGCATGCTTTCTGCAAGCAGTCAAACTGCAGTTTACACCTATATCTGTTTGAACCTGACCTTTTAGTTAGGAAATGTCATTACTTCATATATTTAATGGAGATATTTGTCTAAAATTTTTCCAGCAGCCATTCTCACATGAATTAGGAGGTTAATAATAACAACATCAGAGAAGGTTTCTACTTTTTAGGTACAGAGCTTTAATTTATAGGATTAGTATAACCTGTGTTTATGTACCATTTCATGTTAAAATGGCTGCTGTGAAAACATTTTGTTCACATGTGAATTCTTGAATTATTTCCAAAAAGGTGCTTTGTAAATTCTAATTACTCATACTTGAATCCAGGAGGATACCTGTGCCAAATATGAGGAAATTTCCTCAAGGCGTTTCCGAGATATAACATTTGTGAGAACAAGCTGGACAGACAATCTCAGAACACAGTAAAACTGACACATTTAAGCATTTATGTAGTTCAAAGTAGTATATATTCTTTCAATTTCACAGCTACACAAACAGTAGATTTAAGTAACAAGCAAAAAATTTACTCAGGACAAAACAAAACAAAAAAAACCCTGACATGTTGAGAAATACAAACAGGGGTTTTGGACAGTACCAAAACCAGATTCATATTTTTTTTTAAAATGTATCCTCCCTTCTGCCAGCGATTTTTTTAATTAACTGTTTACAACACTTGCTTTTTCATACAAGACACCATACAGAGAACACCACAGAAGAAATTTAAATTCAAAAGAGCAACAACACAGCACCTTTACGTAACTAAACACCACAACATTAATAAAACTACACACAGTTGTTGAGTGCTTCAACTGCAGCATGTCACCCCAGATGGCTCCAAAAACATCAATGTTACGATAACTGCCACAGCCACTTTCTCAAAGCGATTACAGAGCACTGATTTTAACATCATGCTAAAGTGGATAATGCTACAAAATGTAGAAATGCGACTTCTTATTGAGAATGCCAGTCACTATACACTGAAGAGTCGATGACCACAGACAGAAAAAAAAAGAGAAAAAAAAAGGTTTGTCAACACAAGGCATTACAATATCTTAGAACATCAGCTAAAAAACTATTTTATTTACTGTTTTACTTTATGTGACTACAGTAAAATACTAGTTACTGAAACTGGATTTCATGTGTTATGATAATATGCATAGCGTCAAAAATCCAGTTCTTAGTGAAATGCAACATCCTCATCTGCCCCACTTAAAGTAAACCCACTGCTTGTTGAAGGCTTTCTAAACAATGGGGCTGCACTAGAAAAATAGCTTTCAATCAAAAAAAATATTTATTCTCTCTTTAGCATTTGTAAATAAAATAGATTAGTGTATTAGATACATAATCATCTATTATCATCCCTTACACTTTTGTATGGATAACTGAAGTTTGTTGTTTTTTTTTTTAACAGTGCTGCTAATTTGGTACAAACAGGCAAAGCAGTAAAGTGAAATGAGGCAATGGAAAGACCAACCTGTGACCAGAGACTGACATCTTTATGCACCTGGACAGCTGCACGACAACCATGCAAACTGAACACCCACTCATTCTCAACTATTGAAATGACATCCTGAGCTGAAGGCTTTGTAATGTTGATGAAATGAGGGAAAGTGATGACTGTTAGCTTCCTCAGAGACCTTTTACTCATCCAAAGTTATTGCTTCTTTAGAAAAATACATCTCAGCACACAGCTATGCGGTTTAAGCCTAATTTCTTACCAATAGTGACAAAAGGCTGACATGCAGTGAAGTTCATTGAAGAGGCTAGTTCTTCTTACGTCTTAATATGAAAAACTGCATGCAAGTAAAATTTAATTTATGCTGTGTTGCCAAGGGAAAAGATGGATCACATTATTTTGAATGCCATAAAAATTGGCAGAATTATTAAAGACTTCAGTGATGAGTGACAGGGAGCAAGCAGCATGCCAAAGTGCTAAAAGCCCACCATTCGGCCATTCCAACAGCCAAAGCAGAGCAGGACACTGCGGCAGTCCCGGCGATATGCTGGCCCCAACATGGCCAGCCGTTTCCCCAACACTCCCAATGTTGTGACAGTTCAGAAGCTTTAATCCGGTATTCCCGTTTCCCTGGACACACCTCACTATTAAACAAAAGGGAACAGGAGGAGGTGGAGAAGAGAAGCCATACAGGCTTTAGCTTAGCTCATCAAGTAAAGGAACAGAGCTACAAGAGAAGCAAAGGGAGAACACAGAAAAGCAGTAATTTCCTCCATAGTGAACAGAGGAGAGGCAGACACTAGCTGCTCCATGAAGCAGAATAGACAGTCTGAGCCGAAAGAAGGAGTCTTGTAATTTTTTTAGTACAGCGAAGCAGAGTCCAGTGTCAGTGGGTCCTTTACAGTCACACGCATGGGCTCAAAGACAGAAACACATACATGCACTCCACTCTCACTGCACACATACAACAACAGACCACACACCCTGATATGTGAAACCTTTTCCTCTTGTCCGTTTTTATGTCCGGCGTCCATCACTGAGCAAGCAACCGTGACTGTGTGTGTTTGCATGGAAGAGTGAGAGCGAGAGCAGGGTAAAAATGAAGGGCGCATGCATGTATGCATTAGAGAGAAATGCAAGCTGTCTGGGGCTGTTTGTGTAATAAACCAATAAAGTATGGGTGGGCGAGTGAAGCAGCCTACTGTATGTTATGACAGAGAGAAAGAAAGAGAGAGACAGAGAGGCAGAGAGTGGGAGGCAGGGGATAATACTTGTCTGGAGAGCTTTACTTCTATCTACTTGCCTCCTTTTATCCCTTCACATCTCCTTGTAAAGCTTAATATGGCCCAGTGAAGTTCAGATGATCCCCAAAACCATCCTGAAGAAGTGGTAGCAAACCCCCAATTAAAACACAGTAGGTATTCTCCATTTCCTCTTATGTTACCCCTCTGAATGTTCCTGAATGGATTCGCCTTCTCTGTGTAAAGGAGAATTTTATGTGTCCCTCTTGATTTTTGTTGCTGTGAGAACAGGCGATTAAACAAATGTATTATTCATCGACAGCTGCACTTAACGTCCCTACATTTAGCATGACTTTTCCCACCACCAACACAAACACACCCACACATAAAAACAAAAATGGATTTGCACAAAAACTGTTTTACCTCTGACCAGCTTAATTTTGCAATAGTGATATACATATAATAGTTATTTGCCTTTGAGGCATTTAAAAGTTGAAATCATTACTCAACCCATATTAAAACAATTAAAAGCTGTTAAATACTGATTATTAACTTGCCCTGTATCAGTCCATAAAAGTGGCACAAAAACTGAATGCTATAACATAAAAAGGCAACATTCAAGGATTTCAATTAAAATGCATTAATTGCTATCACACTGACTGTGAAAAGATGCTGTTATGTGTGAATATGAGCTCTACTGTTTTAAAGAGATTGCTTTCAGTACTGGGATGTAAAAAAAAAGAACTTACAAATGAACATTTTATATTTAAAGTACATGCTTTAGCATTTCAGCAGAAAAGTTAGTGTACTCCAGTTACAGTTATCTTTGGTCATGAAACACAGACTAAAACCATATTGCACAAAGTGTACACTGCATAATGCAAGTCCGCCTTTCTCCATTTGGGAGCAGTACAAACACTACTTACAGTACTGCTGAGGTGGTGCTGCATCACACTCACTGAGGTTAGTGAGGTCACAGTCCAGACATAACTTTGAAATGCTCTCACATTGTCGTTAATGGAGTGATGACCTCAGGTCACTCACACCTACACTAAAAATGCCCAGCGGGACTCAAAGTGAGCCCATAGCACTCTTCAGTGGAGAAGCGAGGCTTATGAGTATTCATGAAAAAGTGAATGTTTTTTGAAAGGTACATTTTTATTGGGCTACAATACAAACAATCATAAAAACAAGTCTATTAAATTAAAGATGTAATGCACTACAGTTTTCCCATGAACCATTATATACACTGTTTAAAAAAATAATAAGGCAATACTCAATTATCATAGTACAACACAAAGTCACACTTGAGGAATATCAGTCTGTCCAATTAGGAAGCATAAGTGATTGTGAACCAATTTCACCTACAGTTCAAATGAAATTGACAGCAGGTGCACGGGAGCAGCAACAAGACAACCCCTAAAAAGGAAATGAATTTGCAGGTGAGGGCTACAGACCACTTCTCTCTCCTTATCCCTCTTGACTGAGGGACTAGTCTCCTTGTCACTACTGTTAGCATGAGACCCATTCAGGTTGCCCAAGTACTCCAGCTCCTTGAGGATGTCATGTCCATATGTGATATCACAACAAGGTATGCTGTGTCTCTAAAAGTGTGGAGGAGATACCAGGTACATGGTACAAGAAGGGATCAAGAAAGGGTTGAAGAAAGTCATCAACCCAGGAGCAGGACCAGTATCTGCTCCTTTATGCAAAAACAAAGAGAAGGAGCACTGCCAGAGCCCTCAAAATAACCTCCAGAGGGTTACTTGTGTACATGTTTCTAATCAAACTGTCAGAAACAGACTCTAGGAGCGTGGCATGAGGGACTATGTCCTTTACTGGGACCTGTACTCACAGACCAGCGCCGTGTGAGCACCATGCAGCTCGAGTAGCTTTTGCCAGAAAACGCAAGACCTGGCAGGCCCTGTGCTCCAAAGCAACTTCAACAATTTTGTCATCCGCCTTCACTAAGCCTAACAACTACAAATCACTCCAACTGGTGTGGTGCCATGATGGTGGTTATCAACTCAGTAACTCAAAACAGGTTTTTTTTAAATAAAGCTTTGAGCTTGTTCAGATAAAAGAGACAGTGTTGCCTCCATTTGACCAATCAGAAATAGGTTGGACAGATCTAGAGGTTCACATTTCTGACAAGAATAAAAATATATAATCTTAAAGAAATACATGGAATTTAAAATGTATAATTGGCCATTTTTTCTTAAACTTTACTGGAAGCAAGTAAAGAACAAGTATAAAAATAATTATTTTTTACTTGAAAATTTTTTAAGGTCAACAATCAACTGAGACAGATTAGCCCCTACCTCCTCTAAGAATAGATAACACTCAAATGATGCTTCTCAGGGAAGGTTTAGAGTCATCAAAAACTAGAAACCCTCTCTTCACCTGCCGAATAAGCTCCATGAGATTTTCTAGAAATTTAAATGCAATTTTACGGAGAATTCATTGGTCAGTAGCTGGTGCTTTAATACCAATTTAAAAGGCGCTATAATGAACAGAGCCTACAACAAATCAGGTTAGGTGTGCAGTGAAAATATTACCTTTGCAGCAATACTCAAAGTTCCCTGACTAACGCCAAAATATGCTTCCTGTTAGAGGCCTCAGGCAATCTGTGTGTAAACAATCTAAAGTCATGTGATGTGAGGTTAGACACAGTCCCAAGCTAATAAACCCAAGGTACAAAATACCACCACACACACACACACACACACACACTCTGTATGTATGAACCTACATGCAACTTTTTATACACTATGTGAACCATATCCAATTTGCTTTACATACTTTATGTTGAGAAGCCATGTATCGTTAACTGAATGTCCTTGCACAGTAAACAGCTGCCTACTATGTAACAACATGGGATATCCCCACTTCAAGCCCTCACTCTTCAAATTCCTCACATTCCCAAGGTAAAGGGGCTGTGTGTGTGTGTGTCAGATTCTTGCCCTGCCACACCCAGCTAACAAAGAAGAGAGACATAACTCTCTGTTCATAAAAAAATAAAAATACACAAGCCCTGACCCCAAATGCAACTCAAATACTGAAAAAAAGTGAATAATTCAACAAAACTACTTTTGCAATCATTGGTCCAACCAAAAAGAACCAAATATGTACTGAGACTTAAGAAGCTAACACAAAATTGCACAAGAAACACTGTCCTGATTCTTGAAAACCCTCAAGCAAAATAATAAATCTCTGATGACGGTAGAAACTGAAATCATGCTCACCAAGAGTATCAATTAATCTGTCAGGGTAATGCAGCCTGCTTGCAAAAATAACATAAACCCAAGAGTCTGTACGACAGGCAAACATAGATGTCAAAAGAAGCTAAGACGAAAGATTCTAAAAAATATATACTAAAGAAAAAGAAACCAAACTGCTCACCTTATGTAGTTCTATCGACTCAATCCACTGGAGTCTGTGCTCGGGATCTTCGGCTCTGAGGTACCAAACGCTGTCGTTCACGCTGACATCAAAACGACACTCGTCAAACTCATGAGGCTGCACAGAGAGAAGACAAAGCCCAGTTATTAGAGTGCATGATTCAGAAAATAATGTAACCAAATATTTGAACACCAAAATACAAGTTTAAACAGCATTTTCCTTCAATTAACAACATTTCTGAGGAATGGGAGCAAAATCCTGCTTTAACACCTCTCTGTATGAGGCAATGGATTACTAGCAGTGACACATTCTGGACACACATGGACTTAATCAGTCACAGAAATGCATATGCCGTGAAATAAAGAGGAATTTTAATGAGAAACTGATGTCTCGAGCCTGCTCCTGCTGTCGTAGCCTTCAACAATTGTAGCGGAGCAGTGCTACAGAAAACAGACTATTCCAGCATACCGTCGCCTGACCCCGGGGTCATCATAAGATTTCCTTCTATTTATCAGCCAAATCTTCCAACTATTGCACTCACACATTCTACAATGCACCCCACCCTGCTCCAACCACTGACCGCCTAAGGCACCCAAACATGTGCAACAAAGAATTCCCTCGTTTTCCTGAAAGTGGAATTTGCTCACAGCTGAGGAGAGCTCTGCTCTGAAAAAGGGTCACACTAAGAAGTAACACACATTGGACTTAAATCTCTCTGTCCCCTCCCCCATTTTTTCTCTTCAGCAGCATCAAAAATACAGCTGCTCAGTCAGCTGACAAAACCATTTACTGCCAAAGTTTAATTAGATTTGCTGAATGCTGCTCATGTGCTGGCTCATCTGCAGCCACTCACAACAGCAACATCCAACTCCAAGGGTCAGCCAGCAAAACTTTATGCAGCACTGTAGTAATACTTTAACGCTGGCACTGCATTTCAAGTCAGAAGTTGTATATTTAGAATGGAGACAAGATTTAAAAGTACAACTTAAAAATGAATTCCATGACCCCTAAATGCTTGTTACTGACGTTCCCAACAAAAATCAGTGCCAAGGTTGCCCTCAGACATAAATGGACATGAAAAATGTGCTCCGGTTTTAAATGTTCACTATAAGGTGTGTGCAGTGGTGCAAATGTGTGCCCATCCAGCCGTGATTATAGCTTTGAGAAATGCAGTTTATCTTGCAGTGCTGCATCATGCACAGACCATAAACCCTTGCTTCACAGTGAAGTTTATAACACTTTCTTTCTGACTGTAATGTTCTCTCCCCCCTTGCATACGCACTGCTCTTACTACGCTGCACTAGTTTTTTTTATGTGTAAACTTCTTCAGTATTGGTAAACAGTCTTATCAGTCACACTGTTACCAGCCACACTGATAGCATCTGACCACAACTAAGACTTAACTTTTCTTTTTATATGACATCTTAAAACAAGTATGTGTGTATCAATATTTATCCTGGTAATTTTAACCATATTTGACACAAGAAATATAAATATTACTTAGATTAGCCTTTAAAAATGATACCTGATGGGAAAATGCAAAGGCACGGACAATCAATGGGAGCTTCTGATAACAGAACTTGCCTCCAGATTTTTAGACTGTAACATTTCTTGCACATTGTACCTCTGTATGAGGACAATCTGGTGTCGGTCTTCACTTACATGGTGTGTAACATTGTGTAGCTGTTACACAAATCTTTGCCTCTTAGTGTAGAGGCAAAGATTTGTTTGTGCATTCCTGAGTCCTTAGACACATCTTTAGGAAAAAAGAGGCAGGGAAAACTTTGGTTCATATTGCCCTAATTACTAGTGAGTATGTGTAATAAAACTGTACATTCTTGGTTTGGCAACTGTAGTACAATTACAAAATACCTGTGCTTCATTCAGGTCTGCACAAGCACAGGAACTGGTATTATCTTCACACCAATAAGCAGTGAGACCTCACTGTAACCTTTTTAAGCTTTACTTTTAAACCATATAATCCTATTGAACAGAACGGTGCAAATCACAGTAAAACCACTTCTTTAGCCTCTGTACTTGGTTGGAGGGAAAGCAGTGAATATTTAACCAGGGTGTGGGGTTTCAGATTATCTCACTAACAGGAGGCCAGCACAGGAAGAATGCAGATCCAACCTCTACTGTATGCGGTCAAAGCTTACATTTGAAACCCTGGGCAAACACTAATTTCTAGTAGATAATAAGGGCCAGGCACAAATGATAGTGTGATGATCACTGAAGCAATATTGCCTTGGTGTGCCAAAATGTCTATCTGTAATCTTAGTAACAGCCTCAATACTAGTTAATATTTACTTTTCTCCCTTAAAGGAACATGGACAGTGTGCGCCAATAACGAGAAATAATAGGATCAAAACAATGAGACCTACTAGAGAAGCAACTCTCCTCTAACAGGACTAAAGAATAAAAAGGAGGGTTCATCTTATTAGCCCTCACCTACTGAAATGCTGAACAGGTGCTAAGCTCGCTGTGATGTGGACAGGGTAAATACTTACTGTGATGACAGCCTTACTGAGGCACAGAGAGCCCCTGCAGCCGTACTCCCGTTCATCCTCCGACTTGTAGTAACTCAAAGTATTGTTTTTCAACACAACCCATCGGTCCTGCCACCCGTGTATGTAATTTGTCCACTGTAAACACACAAGACGTGCAATTTGCAGTTACACAGCTGCAACGTGCACTCAGGAGACAACCTATTGCAGCAACACTCTTAGCACGGAAACTAATTCACTTAAAGTTACCTTGCTTAGAACGCCTCCAAGCTCCAGGGGCTGCCCGGATTCCGGGTCCACATCCTCATCCGAACCGGACGATGAACTCTTCTCGGACATTTAACTCCAAGTTTTAACGAAAAGTTGAATCTGATCGTATCAGTTGAACCGCGTAGCTTGACGCTAGCTGCTGGATTAGTTGTAGTTAAAACGCGTTTCCAGAGAGCTTCTTCTAATTACACTTAACGTCGGCAAAATAACGTTAATTGGCCATTAACGGAGGGTACAAAACAACGTCTAGATGGCGTTAATATCTCTTAGGACACTGACAGACCAGAACCTAGCTAGCTTGTCTGGCAACAAGCTATTCTGGAGGTGACAGCTGGGTCTGATTTACCCGGATTTGTGGGCTCTGTTTTGAAAGTGACGTCGAATACTACAGAGACTAGCTAACTTAGTTAGCGGTAGCCATCAACGACGCAACTAGCTAGCACTAACTTAACTTACAACTTGTGGTTGCTCTCGTTAGCGATCTTAGCTGCAGTCCAGAAGCTCCTGCTCGACATGGGAGGCCTTCGGGAAACCGCTAAACATCAACTTCCATCTAAAAAAAAAAAACACAGCGAGCAGGGGACTGTATTGCTGCTGTGGTTCCGCAGTTCAGTCAGCGGCAGCGGAGGACTCTTCCTTCGGGTGGAGGGGCGGGGGCGGAGCCGCGACCACGCGTTACTGTGTACGACCGCCGCTCGGGGTCGCGTCAGGGTGGTCACCCCCAGACCGGGAGTTACACATGTTAGAATAAAATTAAAATAAAATTAAAAGCGTGGATTTTCATACTTTATATATATATATATATATATATATATATATATATATATATATATATATATATATATATATATATATATAAAATTTGTATTCTTCATTAGTTTTTCATATTTTAGGTATTATATAGGTATTATGCAGGTATTAAAATGTGAGTGATTTGTGAAGGGGAAGCTTAAAAGATTAAAACCAAAACATTACAACCTGGTTTTAAAGGTTTCTATTAATCATTTGCTTGTTGATCAAGTTCATGATATCAAGCCCCTCATTGGTTTTCAGTTTATTTCACTAACAGAAAACTGGTTAGCGAGATAAACTATTACCTAAGCTTAGGATTAGATAATAAATTATCCTAGTCAAAATTTATTAATAAGATAGCTGCTAAAATGGGAAATGGCATTTCTGTAATTAAAAGTAGTTACATGTGCAACATTTATGGAGCCTATCTCAGCTGTCACAGGACAAATTCGTTGCAAATAAAATTAACACAAGAAACCAGAAAAACTGGATTTAAGCAACTTTAAAAGCAACATCTATTTGCCATGACTGCGTCTGTGGTTTCTTCGTTTTTTTTTTTTAATGATATTACATGTCTGTGTGTATGCTGTTATTGTGCACTGCCAAAGTGTAAAGAGAGAATAGGTGCTGCATTGCTGCAGCTATTGAGGATCCTGATAAATTAAACAATAGCACTTTCTAAAGCACATATAACACGTTTCTGTTTTTTGAGTTGTGCTGATAAATGTGATTAAAGAGACAAAACCAAGAATTTCTTGTATATCTATATTTTAGCTGTGTATCGTTTATTATTTCATTTAACCATTTTTTTATATATGTAGTGTAGTTTTAATGACATATTCCTGTGTCTTTAAAGCTGGGGAATTTGCAATAAAAATAACAGAAAAACTGACTAAAAACATCCAGTAGCGTGCTTAATTAGCTGACCAGCAGATCTAGTTTAAATGCCCAGAGGGTTGTAGCTCATAACATTTTCATAACATTTTTTTCTTCCGTACACATTGCACTCGGTGTACTTTAGACAGTCCAGCAACAGTCTAAGGTTCACTCATATCAGAAGAAACATGGCCCTATGCCAAGTCATAAAGTGTAAAAGGAAACTTAGAAGGGAAGGTAAAATCCTGAAATGACGCGCTTCGTCTCTAAGCCCCGCCTCTTTGGCTGATGCCGTATGTACGCGGAAGTGCCGCCGAAAAAAACCCGCCGTCGTAACTGCTTTCAAAACACGTAGGGACATGTATGTTATACAGCTGAGTGGCATACATTCAGTGTGGCTGTTACTTTTTAGACAGTAACGCACACTAATCTGATCTGAAAAGGTCGCAAGGGTGTACAGCTCTGGCTGCTTAGAGTTCTTCTGAAAACAGCCGATGTCGTTACAGCCCGAATTGTGCTGCCAGGAAGTAAATTATTTAGGATGGAGAATGGGGTGGCATCCACAAAAAAAGAGGGCTTCCTCTCCAGAATGGCCCTCAATGACAACAAAGCTGGCATGGAGGGTCTCGACAGAGACAAGATCAACAAAATCATCATGGAGACCTCCAAGGTAGGTACTCACGTCCGAAATCCTTCTCACATTGTCAACTACGCAACCTGTTTCTGAGAGGATGTGAATGACATACCTGGGCAACTAGTAAGACAGGTGAATAGGGCAGAGGTTGTAACTCCCAATAATGTATATAATAGATATAAATATAATCCCAGTTGGTTATTTACGCTTTTGCACAAACACACATGGAAATACAGTATACAAGGCAAAAACAGAGTCTGTGCAATTCTAAAAAACTTGAAATATTTGCTATGAGCACATTTATTCTTTAACACAGCCTGAAGTCTCTTAGGCAGCTTTCTTGTAATTTCTTTAAGGAGTCTTCAGGAATAGTTCTTCAGGCTTCTTGAGGGACATCTAAAGTTCTTCTTTGGGTGCTGGTTGCCTTTTGTTCTGTTCTCTGTCAAGATGATCCCACATTGCTTCAGTAATTTTGAGGTCCATACCCAGTGGAGAACAATCCACGACTGATAGTGTTCCACTGAGTGGCATTCACTTTTGCAGATTGTATCCCGTTCTTCTTTATGCCCACTATCCTCTGTGTAATGATATCCAGCCTCAAAAATAAATGTGCTACAGTGGCTTTTCATTAATGGTGTGATATAGAGCTGTCATAACCCTTCATTGTCCTTGTCCTTGCAGGGATCTAAGTTTTATGAGAATGAGCTGAAGAGAGATCAGCAGGTGAACCAGCGCATTGAGAAAATGATGCTACAGAAGGCACGGATCACAGAGCAACAGTTAAAAAAAGCGCAAGCTCAGGTAAGATGTAACACACTCACATGGCCAAAGCTGACTTTGGCTTCTTCTTCAGAGGTGGCCCAAAATCACACAGAGGTAAATCAGGTGAGCTTCAAGCAACTGGCTTCTTTTCATTTTATGCAGTCTCTCTGTGTAGGTGGAAAAGGTGGCCGCAGCACTGGAGAAGAGTCGTGATCTAAGCCGAGTGATTGTACATGTGGACATGGATGCTTTCTACGCTGCTGTTGAAATGAGAGACTGTCCTGAACTGAAGGACAAGCCCATGGCTGTAGGATCCATGAGTATGCTGGTAGGTTAAAATGTTATCTGGCTAATAGACACGCTCAGAGCAACAGGTACTGACTTTGCTGAGGAGGCTCACTTTAACTAAAATATAACTCACATGGCACTGAAGCATAGCTCTCTTAACCATCACGGAAAATATTTTAAAATGCATAAATATACTCATACTTGGAAATTTAATATTGAAATAATTGGCATATAAAACAATGTCAGCATCATGTATACAACTTAATCTGATTCATTCATATCTCCTCTTTTCATTTACAGTCGACCTCTAACTATCATGCCAGGAAATATGGGGTTCGAGCTGCCATGCCTGGCTTCATTGCAAAGAAACTTTGCCCCAATTTAGTAATTGTTCCAGCTAACTTTGATAAGTACAGAGCTGTGAGTGATGCGGTAAGAACAATGCCTCAAAACACACACAAATTCTGTGCACCCTTTTGGTGGCTTGTTGTTCAACAGGTGCTCATCAGTCAGTCTTTCTGTTAGATCCGGGAGATTTTCGCAGACTATGACCCGCACTTTCAGCCAATGAGTCTGGATGAAGCTTATCTTAGATTTTACAGACCACCTGGAACAGAGACAGCATTGGCCAAGACTCGGCACGTACACATTGCTTCCGTGCCAGGGACGTCGCCGCAGGCAGGAATAAGTTTTATGCACACACACACGCACACACACACACACACACACTAAACTGTACAATTGGAGTCTTGTGAAATATGTTTTAATATTTATTTAATCAAAATCAGTATTTTTTTTCATACTCAATTTTAAATCCATTAATATCCTAAATGCCATCAGGAAGTTATGGCACACTGATAAATAAAACAACATACAAGGAAAAACATTTTCGGTGTCCTGATCAGCTGTTCGTCCAAAACAGTAGAAATGACGCTCAGGGGAATTCCCAGGATTATTCTCAGCAGGGTTTTACCACATTGAGTGACTGAATTTGCAGCCCACAGATTAGCATCCCGGACACAACGTGTGGGATTTATCAGACAATTTCTCTTTTGTGTCCCTAAAATTATGTCATTGTTACATCTGCAACGGCAACTCCCACTGACATTTTTTAGAGCTGCCAATATGTTGAGATCACTTGAATTACCTTCTAACTGTTACTAATGTGTCATTTAGGGATAAACCTTCCCAGCTATAATGAAAAATTTGATTGTTGTGTGAAATCTTTTTTTTTTTTGTAAAGGTGAGACAAAGACTGAGCTGTCCCAGGAAGCTGTGGCAGAGGTGAGAGGCCTTTCCCCTGTACTGTTTGAGGACAGCCCTGACTCTTCTCCCAGCCCGATGGGCCCTGAAGGTGTGTGTGCTCCTGGAGGTGATGTCGAGGTGTTTGGGACATCTGTTGAAGAGGCTGTGCGTGAGATGCGCTTTCGCATCGAGCAGAAGACAATGCTGACTGCTAGTGCAGGTGAGAATGAAACCACTCTGCTATTTGTGAGAGGTATATAGTAATAAATCTCACAATGAACGAATGAATATGAATACAATATAATACAAACCTGATAAGTCTAGCTGGCATATTTTGGGAATTACTATGCATGCTTTACCAGCCATTCAAAAAATAAAACGTTTTAGTCATTGACACTTTCCAATCCTCTAGGAATTGCTCCAAACATGATGCTGGCTAAAGTGTGCAGTGACAAGAACAAACCCAATGGCCAATACAGACTCCCATCCACCAGAGAGGCAGTGATGGACTTCATTCAGAATCTTCCAGTTCGCAAAGTACGCTACCCATTGCTCAGATTTTATAAAGCATAGCCAGAGCCGTGTGCTTGTTGCCTTTCCTATGCGAGCAAAAATTTTAGTATGTAAATGCAACGGATTTTGTGCTGCAACGGTCTAAATAATGCATGAGTTTGGATGCGCTTGTTTGCAAAGCTCAGTGCACAACGCACTCTCGCTGCACCGAGTCACAGTTAAGTTATAGTCAACGTTAAACCGCTGCAGCTGTCACTTGTGTGTCTCTGTAAGTACTCTGTGTGTGTTGTAACAGCTTCATCTGAGAGACAACAACCGTAATCACTTCTGAAATGTGAGCTTTGGTAGTTAGAATTAAGAATTAAGGCTCATTAACTTTGTGCTAGAAGAGTGCCTGTTTTGTTTCTGTTTTGTTTTTTATTGATTTGTGCACCTTTTTTACACTTTGTTTGTCCTTTTTATCTTGTGTTTGGACTTTCTCCAGTAATCTAGTTATTGTTCTCTCTAGTTTATCCATTAGTATTGCAAGTTTAAAGCTACTTTTGGTTATTCTCTTGTTCACAAGGGATTGCCACAGTAGGTAGCTCTACATGTTTGATTTGGCCTTTTTTTTGTTTTGTTTTTTTGCCGGGTGCCCATCCCTACGCAACTCCCAACAGATCTCTGTCTCCTCCGCGGAATCAAACCGGATATCTTTTTTTTGTTAGGCCAATGTGTGAACCACTGCACTTTGAAGCTACTACAGTATTGCATGTTTAATGTTGTTTATTTTTGCTCCTAATTATTTTCATTGATTTATTTCTTTAAATAAATGTTAAGCATAAATGTGAACCCCTGAGTAGAATGTAATCATGTTTATTTCTGATATAAAGGCTTATTGACATGGTGCAAAGTCACTTTGTGTGCTCTTCCAGGTTTGTGGCATAGGAAAGGTGAGTGAGAAGATGCTGAACGCTCTGGGTGTCAGTACCTGTTCCCATCTTGGCCAGAAGATGGCGTTGTTGTCATTGTTGTTCTCAGAGACAGCCTGGCATCATTTCCTGGAGGTTTCTCTGGGTCTGGGCTCCACATATATACCCAGGTATTGTCTGGTTGTTTCATAAAATTCAAGTACAACTGATTTTTTTTGGGGGGGGGGTCTATTCTAGAAAAAGGAGATAAAGCTGACTGTCTCTGCTCTCTCACAGGCATGAAGAAAGAAAAAGCATGAGCACAGAGAGGTTTGTTTGTAATAAGGCATTAACAGATTATGGCATTTTGAGTTGTTTTTCTTCTTTTGGCGCTCTCCTCATTTGTCTGTCACAATTTTAATATTTACAGGACATTTAAAGAACTGAGTAAAGCCGAGGAGCAGTTGTCTTTGTGCAGGGAGCTCTGTGAAGACCTAGCAGACGACATGAGGAAAGAAGGAATGAAGGTATCGATCAGTGTAGTTCTAACCTTTAAACCTGTATCTGTGCACATCTGCTGTATAAGAAGGTTGTCTTAAACACCTTTATGGCTACCTTTCTTGCTTACGTCAACTTTGTGCAGATAAGTGACAAGTTAAACGAAAATCTGAACCATTGACCCCAGTGATCCGGCAGCTCTGTCATCTTCTTTCTGAGTGGCAGTGCCCCACCCATAGGGCACTAGCAGTCACTGAATGATGAGCATGAAAATTATGTGAATCGTGTGCTAAGGCCTTTTCAGTCACCATATCTCAATCACGTTGAGCACCACATACGTGTCGACCGACATGCTAAGGCAGTGCTCTCCGTCACCATCATCAAAATAGTAAAGGAGGGAATATCTTTTGAAAGAATGATGCTCTGTTGCGCCATTATAATTTCCAGAAACCTGAAGAAGTTATTTTGGCAGCACATGATGGCCCAACTCCTTCCTAATAACACAATTCTTGTATTTCACCTTCCTAGATTTACTGTCTCATACAGTGACTCTAACACGTCCATTCCCCTTTGAATCGATACAGTACAGACTGGATGGCTTGGCACAACTATTACCCCCCTACCTGGGTCCTGATGTGGCCTTGATAGCTGCAGGAAATGGAGGGTCATTAAAGAGCCAGAAGGGGAAACTATCAGCCTTTAAAGTATCTCTGAGAGATGATCACATTACTATAAAAACTCACAAAATGCATTCTGACAAATCATTCACTGATATGATTATTCACATTTCCATCTCTTTCCTTTGTATAGCCTGGTACTATTAATTATGTCTGTAATTAGAAAGCTGTAAGAAAGCAGACCGAAATAGGCTCGACTATTTGCCTAATATGAAATCAAAGGTGCATTCTGTTTTTGTCCTCGTGAAGGGTAAAACGGTAACACTGAAGCTTAAGAATGTGAACTTCGAGGTGAAAACCAGGGCAATGACGCTGCCGTATGCTGTTGCTACAGTGGACGAGATCTTTGCTGTTGCTAAGGACCTGCTGAAAACGGAAATAGAAAATGAAAGCCCTCAGCCACTCAGACTGAGGCTCATGGGTAATTAGATATAACAATATAACTGACATATCAATTAATATAACTAGCTTATATGCATATATAAATGATGTGTGACAAGCTTCATGTGGAAATAACAACACAGCTGGCATTCATTTGGAAGTTTTCTCCAGATAATTTGTTTTTGTGCTTGTAGGTGTTCGAATTTCTGCCTTTGTCAGTTTGGATGATAAAAAGCCCCTGCAGAAGAGCATCATCAGCTTCCTTCAGACTGGCAAGACAGACGGCAGTAGTTCTTCTCAAGGGATGCATCAAAAACTGGGGAATGAGCATCTGTCTGATCACTCCTTCCCAACCTCATTGCTTGTGTGCCCTCCAGTGGAACAGAAACACCAGAGAGAAGACAACGTTCCCTGGCGGAGTAAGCAGGGGCAGTTAGAGGGGAGCCAGGTTGGTGTGGGGCAGCAGCAGTCTTTCTTTCAAATGGCTCATGTTAGAAGACTGCAACTCCAGGTGGCAAATGCAGCCACACAAAATGAGGGGAACGGGGAAGACGCTTCAGTCAATGCTAAAGCAGGGACTTTGGCAAAAGCAAACGAGAATAACCGTTCAGTCCCTGAACTCTCAGAAAAGCCCACTCCTGTACAGGCGCATGCATCCACATCAGCCTGTGCAGAGTCAGAAACCCTCACATGTCCCGTGTGCTTCAGACAGGTGGAAACCACCGACCTGAATGTCTTCAACACACATATAGACCAATGTCTCTGTGATGCCTCTCAAAAAACAAACCATGACACAGAGTCAGACATAGAGTCAGAGTTGGATCCAAAGGATGACCATAAAGAATGTGTAGCAGTGGACAAACTGAGGAGGGAGCACGAGGCTGAAGAAGAGAAGTCAAAAGTTCATTCTCAGGAAGGCCAGTGCAGCATAAAAAACAATTCTGTTCCAAAGGTTTTGCTGATTAAAGGCGACAGCAAAATTGTGACGTCACAAAAGCCTCAGACATCTAATAGCAAAGGTCCCATCTTCCTCTGCCCGGTATGTCAGATGACCCAGGACACTGATGACCTCGCTGTCTTCAACCACCATGTTGACCTCTGCCTGAACCAAGAGGTCTTACATGAGCTGGGGAGACAGACATCATCCTCCATAAATCCATCTCCAGTTAAAAATAGCAAGACCACAGGTAAGTGTTTGTATCAAATAAAGGTTCAATAGGAATGTATGTCTGTGTAGGTTCTCAGTCATCCAGATCATAGTAGTCTCTGGAGCCTGAAAAAAAGGCGACTGGACTTCTTTAAGTTTCACCTCTCATCCGAAAGGCTTCTTCAGTTCTCAAACCAGAAGGTGGGGGAGACCCAGGTATTTACCAGCTTTACGCCAGAGCAGATTTGCGCACTGTTACACCTCTGCCTTACCACAACATATTTCAAATACAATGATGGTTTCTACAGACAGAAGCATGGATGCACCATGAGCTCCCCAGTGTCACCCATTATAGCCAGCTTTTACATGGAGGAAGTGGAAAGTAAAGCTCTTGGCTCCTTCAAAGGGATAGCAGCTAACCACTGGTACAGATATGTAGATGATACCTAGGTCAAAATCAGAACCCAAGAAGTAGAAGCCTTCACTCGCCACATCAACTCAGTGGATAAATACATAAGGTTTACCAGGGAGGATACCAGGAATAATAGGCTACCATTCCTGGACTGTGCTGTGCTTACTGAGGAAGACAGAAGGCTCAGCATTGAAGTTTACTGGAAGATCACCACACAGACCAGTACCTACTTTTTGACTCCCACCACCCACTGGCACACAAACTTGGGGTGACCAGGACCCTGCAACACCAGGCAGAAAATGTTCTCTCTAAGGCAGAAGGGAAACAAAAGGAACACATGCATGTAAAGAAAGCCCTTAAAACATGTGTTTATCCCAACTGGACTTTCATCAAATCAGCGAAGACGCACAGGAGAGAAGGTCAAGCACAAACTAGTGAAAATGAGACAATGACAAGCAGAACAACATTGTCATCCCTTATGTGGCAGGCTTGTCAGAGAAACTCAGAAAAATTTTCTCCAAGCATGACATCCCAGTACTTCTAACCTAGTACTAATCTAACCTAACCTAGTCACGCTCTAGGGCAAAACCTTGTCCATCCCAAGGACAAAACTTCCAAATAAAAGATAAGCAACATACTGTAGTGTATGCTGTTCAGTGCAGTGAAGCGTGCCCGAACATCTATATTGGAGAAACTGAAACTCAGCTGCACATCTGCACCTAAAGGATAAAGGACTCTCTATCGAGGATGCCAGTGTTCACATTTTGGACCTGGAAGACATGGTTTCAAAGGGGAAGAAGCCATCTATGTCCACTGTGAACAACCATCATTGAACAGAGGTGGACTACGTCACCAACTTTCCCCCATTGACAAAGCTCCTGTGCATGTGAACAATAGTGAGTCACAACCACCTACAGGGACAACCCCACTGTATTTGAAATATGTTGTGGTAAGGCAGAGGTCTAACGGTGCACAAATCTGATAATGACGTAAAGCTGGTAAATACCTGGGTCTCCCCCACCTTCTGGTTTGAGAACTGAAGAAGCCTTTCGGATGAGAGGTGAAATGTCTTCAAGAAACTTAAAGAAGGTCACTATCAAAGACCCCTTTCACATTGTCATTTAATTTTTTTCAATTTTAAAATAATCCTTTTAGTCTAATAATTCATCTTTTCTTTTTTGTACTCTGGGGCTCCACGTGTGCCATTGCTCCTGCATTAATCTTAAGTTGGAGTCTGTATCTTTCTGTGCTGATGGCAGATGTGATTCTGTTAGCCAAGTCTATAAGCTGTGGCTGTATGACAGCAGAGTTAACAGAAGGAATGTCTATTTGGGAGGGTGTCAGTGGCCTATGACCTTGTTATTTACCAACGGCGACATTGTGTGAGAAGTTTGTATTGATTCAGACCAAGAAAAGACATCTTATTTCACCCCATGGGGCTCCCTTTGCCCTGGTCTTGGAAATTGCTAAATCACTTTCTCACCTATTCATTTCCTACAATGAACTGCACCCTGGTTTCCTCTTAAACAAGCCTGCCTCAGAAATTGCACTCTTTATGTCCGTGGTGCTGCAATTGTGCGCTTCCTCATTGGATGCCATTTTTTTTTATGTCAGAGAAAAGATAGCAGTGGATTTTTTTTTTTCCTGTCCATGCCAATAAATATCTGTTTCTGTTTGTAGACAGAGGACATCTTCTGCCAAAGCAAGCAAGTAAATGCAAAAGTAAAAGGTGAGACAGCTTGTTTGCAAATTGCTTCACTGAATGTTCCATGTAGTGTGGGTAAAGTAGTACTGAATTTTAATTTATATAAATAAAAAAGTGTTTATTTTTGTGTGTTCTTTTTACGATGTAGACGGGACACACCTTCCTCTCCTCCATCTAAAAAGGTTAAAAGCCTTGGTCCTTGCAACACCATAGATAAGTTCTTCAGGTGACAATCATTCATGGACAACGTCCAGTCTAATGTGGATGAACTGACGACGTTTTTCTGCAGAAAGTAAAAACCTGCTCTTCTATTCCCGTGCAACAGGTTTTAGTCATCCTTAAAATCATTGCACATAAAGCTTGTTATTAAGTATGCACAAGAAGCTGAGCACTGCATCTAAAACACCTCACCTGTCTGCAATATAATAACAACAGACATACTAGGCAATATATTAAAAGAAAGATGAAGTAAGTCTAATGAATGTTTTAAATGCATTTTTTAATGGTCAGGGTATTTTTTTTAACTTTATCTTCATTAAGTTATTTTACTGTGATATTGTCACATTTGTATTTCTGTGCCTCTGTTCTATAAAGCTTTTTAAAATGAAGAAAGAGAATTTTCCTATCATTTAAATTGTTGCAATAAATTATTCTGCTGAAATCTCACTTTTGGTGACATTTTTACTCTCACTACCAATCAACTCCCTAACAGCCTGATCTGTAAGCAAACACCAAATAGTTTAAAGTACTGAGAAAAACACTTTCTTGCTGTTGGTCATGAAGTTGTACCGCTTCAGGTTGTGTAAATGTGACTCATTGCTGAAAAGGAGCTGTTTTCCTTAGACAAACACATACTATTACTTAAGCCCTTTGTTAATATTTTATGAGTATTACAATATGTTAATAAAAATTTAGGTTAGAAAACTCATTTCCTCATGTTACTCAAACCATAGTATAGTTGTGCCACTGACTAGTGAAGTCAATGTGAAATGTGGTATGTCACATAAACCTGTTACTATCACCGGGGATCTCAAGGGTGTGAGCTGGAAAAGTAAATACGGATCAGCCCTGCAGCACTAAAATAAGGAGTACACTTCCTTGCTGCTGGCTGAATGAAGATCAGAACTTTGTGAAACTGGATAACACTGGCTTTTGTTACGGGTGTTGATTACTGATTATTACACAAAGCTTGGCTTTGTTACAAGAGCTTCCAAATGGAAAGAAAAACTTTGGCTCTGAAGAGGATGATTGAGAAACATTCTCCTAAAAAGGAAAACCTGGACCCTCGAAAGTGGATAAGACCCGAGACTGTGAGGGGGTTTGGCGACTTTGTTGCGAACAAGCGTTCAAGCAAAGAGACGGACAACAGTTTTGATGACGTAGAGATGTGTGAGTATGCAAGAACAGTCTGATAAACTGAGAAAAGGTAAAAATAAATGAACCTGCTCTGGCTTTATACAACAGAAAAGGCACAGATAGTAATGTAGCCAAGTTTTATAGACGGTCTCCTTTAAGAATTGAGCCCTTGAGTTTATAATGTTTATCACTGTGATTAAGAGTGACAGCTTCTTTCCAAGAAAAAAAACCAACATTTGCTGTGTATACTGTGTACAGTACATAGCTGTATAGGTGTGTGTGTGTGTGTCTTGGAAATCTCACACATCTGAGTTCTCCTTACTGTTTGTTTGATATAATCCTGTTATGCAATATGTATCAACATAATTAATGACCATTAGATGCCGCGTGTATGAAAACAGCCACGTATAAAGCTGTCTCCACTGTGTTGTATAGTGCTCGACGCTGAGAAGCAGTTTATTGAAGCAGCTAAGAGGAACGACGTGGAGACCATGACAGATCTCGGAAAAGGACTGAATGCTAATGTAAAGAATGCGGTAGGTCTGAAACGATAAACCATCTGCCAAACAGACCAGAGCACTGAGCAGACTTTCATGAAATGGATACCATGTTGATTATTTTGTCTTCCTCAGCATAATAGGACTGCCCTTCACTTCGCAGTAGCTGGCACAAACAAAGAAGCTGTGAAGCTTCTGCTACAGCGAAGGGTCAAAGTGGACCAAAAGGACAAGGTGGGAGGGTTTTTAGATGCTTGGATGTGAGGACCAGAGACAATATGTTACGTAATGTTTTGAAGTCAGCTACTACCATTCTGTGTTCTGTTTCTGACAGTATGGTGTAGCACCCATTCATTTGGCTGCCTGGTTTGGCAGTTTGGACATCCTGAAATTATTAGTGCAGGCTGGCGCAGAACAGAAGGCTGAGAACGAGGTGAGGCAGAAGGAAGAATTCTGCTCTGCTGTTTCTCAGTAACTCACAGAGATGGAAATACCCTGATATTGATCCTATTGGTTATTTTATTTTTGCACAAAACAAAACAAAAAAAAAAAACAGAACTTCAGATATTTTATTAATTTAATTATCTTGGCTATTTAACCTAACATCAGTTTTCAGTAGCACTTACAGTCCATAATTTTCTGTAATTTCCCTGAATTCCCATGTAATTTTTCTGAATTTAGTATGTAATTATGCTCTAAGTATTTCCAAGCTGTCAGTAACTTCAGAATATTTTAAAAGACAGAAGACACAATTTATATTGTAAGTCATTTTAAATAGCAATGTCAAACAATACTATATAACCAAATGTCCCCCTTTAACATTATAATTACATATTATTTTAATTTCCACACTACAGAGGCAGCTCTGACTGGTTTGAAAAGTTCTGTGAGTCTACACTTGATCGCCCTTAGTAACCTGCCAGCAGACTGGATTTGAATTACAAAAACTGAGTTTGAGTTATGAGAACTGAATTTTAATTCATGGAAACAAAAAGTAACAAGAACCTCTACCAAGACAGCTCACAGTCTGGGCAGTATTTACTTTTAAAGGAATAATATTATATTTTGAATATATTCATTTTGTTTTCTTTGTTCTTTTTAAACGTACTTTAAGAAGTTTGTAGTAAGGGTAGAATGACAGATGTTTCCTTTGATTTGATTGGCTCAGACACATCTTTCCCCTTGTTATACTGTAACTCTTTAATTTCAAATACAATTCAAGTTGAATTTCATTTGCATTACTACTCAGACTGCACCCTGTTTAACACAAAATGATTTTTTTTTGTCTACTTCAGGAAGGACTGAACATTTTGCACTGTGCTGCAATCAACAACCATACTGAAATCGTAGACTATATTGTCAATGACCTACAGATGAAAGAACTTGACAAAGACGCCCTGGTATCCACCTCACACAAAATTCTGTGACAAATTTCATTTTGTGCTAAAGTACTACATGTGACTACCTGTGCCTCATTTCTTGTCTTTCAGTCAGGGAACCGGGCATTTGCATTGGCTGCAGAACATGGGTGTGTTAAAATGTTACAGGTCCTCATGGAACCATACAATATGGCCACCATGAAGCCCAACAAGGTGTGTGAGAGGACTTGCTTGTGTGATTTTGCTGCACCAGCTTAAAGTATATGGCTGTTTATGCTCATGTATGTCACATGAGTGCACATTTCAGTGTCACACCTGCAAGAAAGCTCAAAGTCAAACACTCTTTGATGCAAGCTGTTTCCCTCCCTCCCTCCCTTCTGCCAGAGAGGGGACACGCCCCTGCACTTAGCTGCCAGGAACGGCCACTTGGATGCCGTCCAGCTGCTGCTGCAGAGCTTTGATACTCGGGATGAAGTCAATATGGTAGACAATCAGTGCAAACATCCTCTCTATCACGGTTTGGTTTGTGACAGTGTGAGCTCAGTGGCTAATCCACTGTCGGATGCTGGCTACACTTGGGATCAGTTGAGATGAATCAAACATGTACTGGTTACTATAATGACATATTTTGTTTTCTGGATTGAGCTTTAGCAGATAACAGGTACGTTGTACTTGATAAAACTGGAGCTTTGTCTAAGACTGATTTGACTTAATGATGGATTACAGAAAGACAACAGAATTTGAAATGTTACTCCAGCAAGATCTGCAGAAACCAATTTAGGATAATTTGTTGGTAGTTAATTGAATGATCCATGTCAAAGTTCATTCAATTTAAAGACTTTCTGGTCTTTTAAAAAAATTAATAAAATAAAATAAAGACTTTCTAGTTGGCTATGAATAATAGTTGGTAAAAAAAAAAAAAAAAAGTTGATTACCTTAGAAGAATGATCCATGTCTTTTAACCAGCACCACTCTTACAGGCTGCTGATGGATGTTGTGTACTGCAGGATGGTGAGACCGCTTTGTACCAGGCTGCAGACAACGGTCAGGAAGACTGTGTTCAGGTCCTGCTGGATGCCGGCTGTGACCCCAACATACTCACAGTGGTACGTTAAGGAAGTGTGCCAGTGCCTCTCAAAGTTTTAATGATCCAGTCCAAGAAAAATACACACATCGAATACTGATGGGCTTTCTTTGGTAACTTTATGTACTGGTTTCATTTTTTAAAATTATTAGGTGGCATTTATTGGTACTATGCAGACTGAAGTAATTAATTCTCTGTTCTTTAAACTATATCGTTAACATAATGTGCATTTATGGGGTTTATCCTTCAAAATATATAAAATAAAATCATTTGAAATTTTTATAGATACAGTACAATTCAACTCATTCTCTTTCCAGGCTAAATGCAGCGCTCTCCACACAGTTGCAGAAAGAGGAGATGCCGCTCTTGTTCAAGTTCTCTTACAGTACAATGCCCAGACGGACTTCCAAAATCAGGTAAGCAAACAAGACCGAAGGCAGCGGCAGACTATTCTATCTTTTATGTAGCATAATATTATTGCGTTCAGGAACTAAGAGACACCTCTCCACCTGGCAGTGAAGAACAGCCACATCCCTGTTATCTACTACCTATTGGAGGCTGGCTGCAACATCAATGCCACAGATAAGGTAGAAGCTCTCTTCTAAGACAGTAAAATAAAGCACTGATGAACATAATAGAAACAAAAAGTTTCCTGCATTGTTATGTTGTCCCATGCTTTGGACTGTTAGAGGTCTCAGACTGCTCTGCACCTTGCTGCTGAGAATGCCAAAACTGAGGTTGTAGAAATGCTTCTTAAAGCTGGGCCTGATCTAACAATCCAGGACCGGGTAAGAACTTACAGATTCAATCTGAATGTATTTGTCATATTAATGAAATTGTACTGTATACTGTACAATGTATAATGCTATCCAAAGGGTGAAAAACAATAATTAATGTAAGCCTTTACAGCAGCATGATATATTGAAAATATACAAAAATAAATAAATCAAACTAAATGTAATCTTGCCGTTCTAATTTTATTTTTGTATATTCGGAGCAGCAGGGGAAGACTGCTCTGGGTGTAGCAGCAAGAGCTGATGAGGTGAACATTGTGGACATGATCATCAAAGCACAACGATACTACGACCAGAAAAAGGTGAGGGATAATCAAATGATACTTGTAACATTCATGAGTGTAATCCATTTGCGATGTTTTGAAATCAATAATTACTTTCATCACAAATTATTCAATACCCAGAGTCACATCCTCGATTAGTTGAATCCCCTCTAATGCTATTAAAGCATCCACTGTAAAAGTGATTCAGAGCCCAGAAACATTTGACAGCCAATTTATCATCAATTTAATTAAGGATATGCCTTATTCTCTTCCATTATTGATTTTCAAAATGCTTAAGTCTGACATTTATATTGCTAATCATGTGTGTTAGTGTCTTGCCAAAATTTTCTTACTGTGCCTCTCTGTTGTCTGGAGCGTGTGGCCTTTATCAGCCCGCTGACATGATTTAATTGCCCTTTCAGGCTAACCCTGAGCTTAATGAGATTGTTCGCACCGAGCATGCACTAACGTTCAAATTTGACCGCCGCAACGAGACCAAGGAGCTCTATTCGATGGCCTGGCGCCTAGCGTACAAGCTCCTGAAACCAGGAGACTGGAGAAAACTGGCAAAACACTGGGGCTTTACTCAGGAGCAAGTGTCTGCCATCGAGGAGCAGTGGACAGGTGCCATAACGCAGACACACACTCACAGAACAGGTTTCTGCTGTGCATTTGGCAATGCTCTGAAAAACTAGCTTAAACTTCTTGATTCTATAACATTAATTCACACCCAGAAATCTTGGTTAGAAAAATAATACTCTAGTACAACTTTATTTTTTTCAAACAGCCATTTCAATTTTTACAACTTGTTTTCCAACATGCAATTGGGGATCTTCAGGTTATTCTTTTGCAGGTGAACGGTTTTCCTAAACTCGCAGTGTTGCACATTTGCCTACAGGTAAGCACAGCTATCAAGAACATGGGAACAGGATGCTGCTGATCTGGTTTCATGGGGAGGAACTGGCTCTGAAGGCCCCCGCTAAAGACCTCTACCAGGGACTCATCTACATAGGGAACACAAAAGCTGCAGGTACATTGAGTTGAAAAAAGAAAAATACTGATAAACATATAATATATAGCTGCACTGTTATAAAATGTTTTTCTTTCAGATAAGATTCGGCTGGAAGCAGAGCACGTGAGCAGTAAAAAATGCAGCGTTTCATGAGGAGGAGCGCTACAGTAATTAGGACTGTTTGCATTATTGTCAACGAATCATCTGTACAGAAAGTTTGCAGTAAAATAATTTATTTTAAAAAATAATGTTGTGCGTCAGGTCATTAGCATATCGCTTTGGTTTAGTCAAGTAAACAACATGTGGTATTGGACGGCCACCTTACAGTACACTGTCATCTGTGCATAATTTAAAATAAAGTAATAAATGTCCATTTTGGAATTCTTTAAACTTCTGTTCAGTCTTTAATAATTACAAACAAAACACATTCACATTTAAAAGTCGAGAGCAATTTAAAAAATACAAAATGGCCTTCATATCAAGGTAAAAAAAATTCCAGCAATTAGGATTGTTGCATAGCTGGTGTTAAGTCTTAAATCAAGATGAGGTGAAGAACATCTTTGTGCGAGATATGCGCGTGTGATCAGTCAACTACTTTGATGGAGTGTGTGTGACAGGAGCTGCTGTGTGTTCTGTACCCTCTGCCTGCAGCGGACGTGTGACCCTGTTGGGAGGAGCGAGGGAACTTAGCAGCTGTGGCTTGCCCAATGGTGAGCTAAAAGAAAGTTTTAAAAAAAGCAGTATTAGTTGCTTTTCTGCTTCACATGACTGAAGGTGCATGCAGAATAACGTGAAAAATAATAAAGTGCGTTCATAAAGAAAAATCTGACTCTACACCCCTATTAAATTTGGCCCATTTCCACTTCACAGGCATCTTTCCATGCACCTTTGGACTGCTTCCAGTATTGCTGATTTAATTGTTTTTAAGATCAGTCCCATTATGACCACTTGCACAGGGAACTGTGATTTCACCATGGATCGCAAACTTAGAGAAACGTCAACTTTTGTTTGAAGCCGACAGGACAGGATTATTACTGGTGATTAGCGCTAGGTCTTAAGCTACAACCCAAACTGCAATTTTCCAGTGACAAGGTTTAGTGCATTCCAGTCCCTGCAACTTCTCCCAGCATTCAAAGATGCAATTTTAAGTGCAGGATTTTTAAAAGATACAAAGCTACTTTGACAGAGCAGTCTAAAAGTAACAGTCACACTGGATGTGGTCCAGAGGTGCACGAGAAAATGATCTTGAACTGGAGATTGGCTTAATTTAAATCATTTTTGGATTTCTATGTGCAGAGATCCACAACTTTATGGCTGCAACTCACACATAAAGAAACAGTAGTGATACACGGTGTCCCATACCTGTGTAACAGGATGATGCCGTTCAACTATCACAGAGCTCATGGGTGGAGTTACTCCCATCACCTGCAGGCTGCTACGCGCCGCCTTACTGACCTCATGGCGCGCAGTGATACGAGCCGTTACAGTCTTTGAGGGTTTTTGCTGACTTGCTGTGACGACACGACTACTGACCTAAAACAAGAAATATTTTTAGCATTATGTATAAATGTAATTATGGGAAAATCTTCTTTTTGTTTCACTTTTTGTCACAGTGAAGACAGGCAAGAAAGCAGAACCATGCAGCAAGTATATCAGCTTCAGGTGCTGTTGGTAGTTTGGCTCCTAACTACTCAGCCATTAGGTTACCCCCAGGAGATCCACATCTAACTAAACTTTGCAAATTCTGTGTTATTGATCACCTTAAGAAAAACATTTATTTGATAAGATATCTGACACCATAGCTGTTGTGAAGGTGGACATTTAGACAGTAGACAGCTTCAATACTTTGAGGCATCTAGACCAGAGTCAACCAATCAATCATCCAATGTCTGATACTAACTTTTTTGTGGGAACTTGTAATTCCCCCAAGAGGGAGTGAGCTGTGCACCACTGTAGTGGGAGGGAGTGCTTCTTCTTGGGACATGGGGGCACCAGAGCCCATCTACAGAAAAGAAAAATAGATAAAACAGGATTTGGAATTTAGAGGAAGTCAGTTACAATGTGACAAATTGAAACAAAAGTTATAACAAAGGAAATTCAAGACTACGCTACAAATTCTTCAGTTTTAAGGCATCCATGTGAATTGAGTATGAAGCCAGAACTTTCTGTGATATAAGGTAATGAATAATAAAAATAAAGAACAAAATTATCCACATTTAACATTCAATAAATTAAAAGAGTTGTGAATTTAAGATCCAATGAGTGATTTGGGAAGAAACTGTACTATGGCGTGTTTTCATTATAAATTGTCAGTGACTTGCCATATCATCTGCTTCACTGTGGGACGGGTCTGGGTGGTCAAAATGGACTGGACTGAACCGTGTGGAAGAGGTGGGATATGGCTGAAGTGGAGCCATAGCAGCAGAGCCATGCTCATCCTGAGGAGGCAGAGGAACTACGACAAAAAAGAAACCTTCACTGAGTCATTAAGACTCAGTAAAAATTAATTATTACTGTAGTTACAGAAAATCCCCATATTCAACTGATCAGGAAATCCTGATTAGTAAAATCATGAGTTTGTAGTTGAATGGGAATTTCTTAATCATCTCTTGCTTGTTAGATGACAAAAAGTACCAAATGTGTAACAGAAGCTGGGGGTCGGCAGTTGCGGGTGGATAACTGCAAAAGTCCTATAAAATATGTGTGGTTAAAACAAAAACAAAAACAAAAGAACAAAAAAAAAACAACAAAAAACAAATGCAAAGGAAAATAAATGTGCTCCTGTTAAAAGCAACAGGAATGGGTAATCAATTAACCACTCAGGCTGACAGCATCATGTTGACATGCATTTCAGTTTGGAAGAGTCATTAAACCTGAAAACAGATGGATGAGCAGATGCCCATGCAAGGGTTCATTTCTACAAGCTAAAGATAGTAAAGTCCAGGTCTAGCAGACATGGTATCAACAAAAAAATAACAGATTAAGACAACAAATCTGACAAATCCTGAATTTTAGTGAAACATGACAGCAGGTGGCATAACTACAGTATAATGGTGAGATTTATCCAGGCTCATGTCAGTGGGACTTCTTGGTGATAACAGTATGATGCTAATGTTTTCAACACTGCTGACCTGTGGAATCTCCAGCTGGCTACAAAACTAACAAAAAATGACTGCTTTCTACTTAAGTGTCAGGTAATAGTCTCAAGCCCTTAATCAAATCTTCTAACCATTTATATACTACTTAATAACATCAATTACACAATTCATAACATAGCACATAATGGCTTTGAATTTTAATCTGCCATTTTCTCAGTACCACATTAAGGTTGCCAACCTGTGTAAAGCCCCTTTTGGTCAGTACTGAGCATATCCACAGATTCATTAAAAGAGGCATTCGAGGAAAGTGCAAAGGACCGTTCCTTCCTCTCATTCATAAATCTCAGCAAATGTCAATAGTACATGGCTGCACTCTGTTGGAGAAATGGTGTTTCCATCTTGTCTTTTCTTTTCAATCTCGAAAACTGCACTGAATCAATACAGCACAGAGGCAAGGCTCACAATACAACTATGGTATGCTGTATAGAGTATGGGTCTATATATCATCCTAACAGTACATGCTTTACTGTGCTACATTTCTAAGAAGATAAATGTTTTTCTCTACAGGCCACAATTTTATTACAAACCATGCTGATCGTGAGCTGAAGGGTCCCCTGGCCGTCCCTCTGTAGAGTGAAACATGTTGAGAGCCTCCATGTTGAGAGCACATACGCCCCTCATGAAAGCTTTCTTCATGGATTCTTCATACCGCTCTCGCTCTAGTCGTAGTCTCTGAATCTCTGCCTGGGCCTTCTCTATAGCCTCACAGTGCTGTGCAGACAGGTAGCAAATGATTAAAAGAACTGTGAAATTATCAATTTATATAATATTCAAAAAAACTGAAGAAAAATTCAAGATGTTCATTTTTTAAAACACATTTGATTATTATATAGCACCTTAACATAGATCAGTAAAACCATCAAAAACAAAATCAGCCCTACTTAGGCTTCATTTTTGGCTACTTTTTCTCCATCTACAAATGTGCTCTACAGGGATTTGGTGCACACACAGAAGAAGTAAAAAGTTAATTAGTTTGATGGTTATTTACTGAAATGTAGAATTAAGTTCAAAATAACCACAGCAGCCTGGTTTTACACACACACACTGTTCCATATGTATTTACCTCAGCTAGCTTAGACTCATATTCCACAGACATGCGGGAGCAGACCTCTTCAGCCCTCGAACGGCATGCTCTCTCCATCTTGACCTTCCAGTGTTTCTGGATCAGAGAGTGCCAGGCAAACCACACCTTCTTCTTTAGCTGCAAATTGTAGTGCTGCCGTGCCACCTGAGAAGAATGAGCCTGGCGGGGAATCACAGGACTGTAATTTGTAATATTTACAAGGAAATTATTACATCTATGAGTCACACCTGTGCAGCTGCATTCGTTCTTGTGATGAATTTTATGTCGTGGTTTATACAAAAACAAGAGTTAGGTCACTTTTCCATTTTTAAGAAATAGCACTTACACCGGTAGTTATTTAACTATGTCAGCATAAATTCATTACCAGTAACTTCACATCAATATGGTATTAATATACACTTGCTGAAAAGTTAAATTGAATACAGGTATGTGATTTAAACAAGAAAAAAACAACAGTGACAAAAGGACAAAATTTAAGACAAACACTTCAAGGAGACGATAAAAAAGTACATGTAAAAAAAAAAAAAAAAAATCCTACATCGGAAAGGTGTCGAGGGAGAACGTTTCTGTCTCTATTCAACCAGCAGTCTGGACAAAAATCCCTGTTACTCTGACAGTGTAAAGGCAGAGATGCATTCTGGTCTTTGACGAGCATTTCTAATGATGCAAACAACTCCTAAAATATCATATCGAGAGGTTCTGAATTTTTATGAAACACTATACCTCTTCTTTAGCCTCGATGTGCTGAAGTCTCCAGTGGGTGAATGCCCTCATCTTCTCGAGCTTTTCTTTTTGTCTGTCTAACACTTGGCTCAGGTTCCCGATCACCTGAGAAAAGACACAACATAAGCAGATTGGTCCAAAAAGCAAGTGATGTGCTTCTTGAATTTGTCAAGAGAGATGACTGTACACAAGCATGCGAGACAAAGTGCAAATTAGTTAAAGACATCTATTGGGGCCTGCAGAAAGTATCTGAAAGTCATTTTTAAAGAGAAAATGCTGATGTAAGGATCTTAAATGTAAAAATATTTGAATTTTTAGTCTTCCATTGCACTAAATATAATATTTTGGCATCCTGAGCTGCTGTTTGGAAAACATGAGACATTAGTTGACGTCAGATTGGACTCCGCAATACTGTGATGGGTGCTTTTACAATTTTCTGATGTTTTATTGACTAAATAATCAGCTGACTACATAAGTGACAGTTTCATCTGCACATTAATGGTTAATAAATCCGTCAGTTAGAACTCTATTTAAAATTAAAGTCACCTCATCTTTCCTTTGGTTGGACGTTTCGTAGGTATGTAGCAGCTGTTTAAGGCAATCTAGCTCTGACTTCAGGCCAGCTGTCTGGGCTGCATGCCTCTCCCTCTCCTTCATCATCTCCATCTTGTGTTGCTCAACGAAGGCCAACTTCCACTTCCGTAGCTCCATCAGCACATTTGACTAATTAGGGAATAGAGGTTGGGGCAGTCACAATGTGTTCATTACACTACTTTAGCAAACATGGGCATCTGTACACATATCTGTAGTCGTTTTTAAATTATATGAACAGGTGTGCCAAACAGATACAACTGCATAGCACAGAAACCTTGCAGAGTTCATCTCTAGTTATATTTTGCTGGATTCAGTTCTTGAAATGTCTGAAGTCCATCAAACTTAAGCCAGATTTATACTTCTACACTAAGTGTAAGAGTTTTCGACCACAGATGTCTTATTTTACAGTTGTGATGTGCAGTTCCAGGTTTAGAAGAACTTTTACCCCCCCCCAACACACGAGTGTACTATTTAACCCACATCAGCTTCTCCGTCTGTCTGGTACTGCTTTTTTCTGAGGTTAAGCTCTGCACAGCTTAGCAGGTGATTGGTTGTCATCTGTTCTCCAAGAATGAGCTGTACAGAATCAGAGGAAAAGGGCAGGATGGATACCCATGTGGAGACACCCATGTGAAGCCAGCTATTTCTCTTAGAATAATGTCTCAGGGAAACACAATTAAAAGGTCAACGGTTCCACGAAGAGTCGGAAGCTGTCATCCTTTTCAAAAAGCCATTCCAAGACTCAGACATATTCTGTCCTTATATCTCTGATCTGACCATGGCCACAGTGTAATTTTCTAATGACAAGGGCAGAGAAAAGTGTGAAAAATATAATTATAACCAAAATGGCAGAAAAAGTACAATTAAAATTTTTCTGTCTGTATACAACTATTTTACAACTATATTAAAGCCCGGAGGAGTGACTGTGACAAGCTAACCTTCAGGTTGTTGCTCCACGTGTCCAGGATGTTCTCCATCCTGTTTATGTTCTCCTCTGAAATAAACAGCTCAGTCACAGCAAACTCAAAGGGTTCTGGGGTATCTGGCCTGGACCTCTCAGACATCACCTGTAACCTCTCTGAGGGATCATCTGAGAGCAGCGATGTCCTGCTAGATGACTGACCTGCCATCTTCTCAGCTGGAGGGCAAAAAAAAGAAAAGCACAACCATAGACAGACTGGCAGAATGCCTCTGAGAATATAAAACAGTATTGTGACAATTACACATACCACATAATAAGCATTTTGTTTCTCTGAAATTTGAAAATGTATTTTACCATGAGAGGCTCTCGAGTGTGTTGGGGGCTCAACAATCAAGGGGGAGGCCTGTGATGATCTTACACTCCTACTAGAGTGCCTCCCATCCTTAGCTTCTGTGGGAGGATCTGACAGAAGACACGGGTGTTGTAGTGAGCACGTAGAGGAATGGATAAGTGTGGCTAAAGTTAGATTAAAATGGGCGATTTAATAATAAAAAGGAAAAAAAGAAACTCAAAAAGTCAGAAGACAAAAGATAGCTTAAGAGCAGAAAATGTGAAGGTGAGAGTGCTGAATAAGATGAGTGGGGCTCCTTGTCCACAAAAAGCATTTATTTCAATATCTTAATTAAATTCTGCAGAGGGTGGGTGGAGGAGAGAAAGCCTGCACTCTAAAGAGCAGAACGGGCAGCGCGCCAGGAGATCATTACCAATCAGCCTGTCTGCTTTCTACATCCTCGTGCACTGCTCCATGACAGTTAAAGCACTAAACCTCAGATGAGAGTCGCAACAGGGGAAGAAATTGATGGCGTGTTTAAGATGAGGGTATTGCAGGGGAAAGAGACAGGGGGTACAATGTGACAGACTGATATCTAGCCTGGTTTACAAGATGAAAATACAAAGCTGATAAACACACACGCCACATTTTCTCCATGTTTTGATGCCAAATCCTTTCTGACGGCCGATCATTTGATGTGGACAGTGTCTGGAAGGGTTCATGTTCCATTTCTGTCAGCCACTCTTGGTGAATTGTGTGTGTATAACAGCGCTCCCCATACAGCAGGAACCCAAGATACCTGGTAAATGCTGGGACTTTGTGTCATCTTTACTCCCACCCGCTGCAGAAAGATGTGAGGCGCGCTGCTGTTTCATCTGAACGCTAAGCATGTCGAGCTTGGGGGTGACAACAGCATAGCGAAGGAGCTCCTCATACTCATCCTGTTGATTGATAAACAATGTAAAAGAAAATGGTGGCCAAGTGTCAAATGACAAAAATTACAGTTTGTATTTTTCGGTGTATTGTTTCTGGTTGTAATATTTTAGTATGAATCTTCAGTTTGAGACATAATGGTGCCATGACCATGTTATTATAAAGCTATGCTCAACCTACTCGCAACACAAAAAAACTACTTTAAAAAACTTTTTAAAAAAAGGTTCCAGTACAAGCAACCTGATATCAGACAATATTGTGTTTGGTGGGCTAATTCAAAGTGTTGGACTCATGCCACTGTCAGCTAAATCACTGACTGCTAACCATGTGGAAACTGTTAAAGTTACAATCCAAACTGTCTACCGAAAAGACTGGTTTGTCTGAGCAGCTTCTAGACAATCTGTACTTTTATCATTTAACATAAAGGCAAAATAGCTGTGCATTTACTTTTACGAAATAATGCAGAAAACTAATAGATATTTGGGTGGGGGGTAGTTACATCAAAATAAATTATTTGGATTGATTGAAACTGGGTCTGGTAAAAAGCACTGATTGTCTTGTAGCTTTGAGCAACTTCACAGTGAAGATGTGTAACGTAATCCTGCTGATCTAAAATGTATGGAAGCTTGTTTTGGTCACTTAAAAAAAAAAACTTTAAAAAAACTAATGTTTTTTTTAATGTATTTTTTTTGCCAAGGTCTAAATTTCAGGCTATTAATTTCTACTTATTAACTGAAAATTTAAAGTTAGGCATCTCGAAATTTCAGCTTACTCAGAAGCTAATGTGAAATCTCGAGATGTATATTCAGTAACTCTAAATTTTGAAATTATAACTTGAAATTTCAACTTACCTTTGCCTTGCAATTTTTTTTATTTTCTTTTCAGTGACAGAAACAAACAAGCTTCCTTGTGAGTGCATATAAAAGCACATTTTTATGTGCATATAAAAGCACATTTTTATTTTCTGAAATACTTCTTGAATCACCTGAAGCTCTGAGGACACAGAGCTGCCCCGGTCCGAGTCTTTGGGCAGAACAGGACTGGTTGGTTCCTCTTCATCTGAAGACATCTAAGCACAGAGATATACCGTGTAATGGTGTTAGTTTAATAAAACAGCATGAGCTACCAATATCAAGTCGTAGGGGTGGGACAAACTATGGTATTTTATTATAGGTTATTGATTTTAATTTCTTCATTTAAACAGATATGAGTATCTTTCGCCACCACTGCTATTTTGGGCAGCTATTGATGTTGTTACTCTGATTCCCACGCCTTTATGTTTTACAACAAATAAAAGAACATAAAAGATGTTTGGGTAGGAGGCACTTTAATATTTTTGTCAAGCGACAGCTGTAGTCTTCCCTTTCTTTGTTTCTTTAGCCCAAAAACTACAACTAATGAACGTATAACAGAGCAAAGAGAAAGTTTATGCGACTGTCTTTGCCTTGCATGTATAATGTGCGTATTCCTAGGTTAAAAAAGTCATTATAAACGGGTACATTTTTATTCCTTTACACGTGAATTGATCGAGTTAAAGTTAGCTAAATAAATCAGAGCTAACGTACAAACTGTGGAGACAGAAACACAACAGCAACTCGGAAATAAACGCACACAAACTGAACTCCTTAAAGCGAGCATATCTACCTCTGTAAGTAGCACCGCTTTCCAGAAACTCTTAACCCTTAAATATAACCACACAGGGTCTCACGCTTGCCCGTTTCACAAATTAGTCGTCAGTTGGAAGGTGCTTGCTTTGCCGTTTCAAACAGCCGGACTCTTAAACAACAGACTCTCTGATTGGCTACAGTTTCTATCGGCTCCTACTAAGTCGCCTGTGGTTGGTTAAACTATTCCCATGGCAACGAGAAGCGGAACAACGCTATTCCTGCTGCAGTTTAAACGTGAAAAGTCTGTGAAAGCGTTTTCTGTGATTTTTGAAACCAATTTTTAGTTACTTCACAATTATTTTGACCCTCAGTGTCACAGTGCAGTAAGTATCTATGTTTATAGGCTAAAGGAATCATGCTATTAGAGGCAGATATGACATCTAACAGGCTGAAAATTACCACTTGAAAGCCCTGCTTTCATTGCCTTCTAAATAGGCAGGTTCTTAGTTTAGGTTTGTTAACTTCAATAAAGTTATAAAAATGACTGACCCATTTAAAGAACAATATGGTTTCCAGATAGTGTTTCATCAGTAGTCTGGTGGTAGAGATTATCTGATTAAGTTCATGAGGAAGTAAACTCACCTGTCTTAGAAAGGTGTAGGTCCTGGGGGAATACCACCACCCTGTGAACCTCCCTGTGGTCATTTCTCTATTGCTCATATAGCCAAATGCAGATACAGACAAGGGCTCACAATCTGAATTGCAGCAGTGTCTTAACCACTTGCAGACTTATTGGTACTTAACAGTATTACGGCACATATGTGGGATAGGCCTTAACGACTTGGCAGCACTAGGCTGAGACAGACTCCTGAGAGAGGAGACATATGGCTCCTCTCAGCCATGGCAGAGCTGTGAGCGGCACTGTTGGACTACAGCCTCCTCACCAGCTGGCTGAGAGTACTTCACTGTCCGAAGGTGTCCAGTCAGCATTGTTGCAAGACCTGCGGGCTGACATTAAAAAAAAGAAAAGTGGTGACATTGGTGGTCCAACCATAACCCCCCAAAACAATAGTTTGAGAGACATCGTACAGTTTTTGATGTACTGCACTTTCAAATCAAATATACTGTACTTACTGAAAGCGCGCGCACACACACACACATTTTGTTACATGTCTTGACAGCTGACGCAGGCTGTGAATTTGAACCAGATCTGTGAGGCACAGAGGATAATCCTAGCTGCTCGGCAGGGAGTGCAGGTTTCCTGTTGAATGACAGGAAGCTGTAACTCCCACAGATTACTTATTTCCATTTAGGAGCCAGATGATTCACATGTTTTGAAAGGTTGGGCGATGCATTCATCGCAGTTTCTCTTTCGAGTTTTTTTTTTGTCATTCCAACACAGTGTTTCTTTTTGCTTCTCTGGTTTTCTGTCATGTGATGGTATATTCCTAATTTTCTACACTTGTCTGCATCTGTGGGAAAGTTAGAATAAGAAGGACTGGCTAGGACTAGACAATGACAAGATTTGCATATAAATAGCAAAAAAAAGCAAGGCGTTTTAGACACTTGTACTATCTTTTTGCAATACATAACACAACGCATGGCAGCCAACTGTATGTATGTATATATATATATATATATATATATATATATATATATATATATATATATATATATATATATATATATATATATATATATATATATATATATATATAAACACATGCACACTCAAATTAACTTAACTAACACAGCAGTTAAATGATTCAAAACCATTTCATTGCTGTATCCTGTTTGCAAAATTTTTTCCTTTGCTGCAGAAAAAGCTGATAAGCTACTGGTGATTAGATTACTGGTGGTTAGATTAGACCCAGTATTACTGCATCAAGCCCTTCTTTGGATCCCTTTTGTAAATTTCACCTTCCTCTCAGTTAAAGAAATGCACCTGGGCTTGTGTGTTGAAATGGGATTCAGCTCACATTCTTCTCTCACAGCCTGTTTAATCTGTTCCAGCACAATAATCACAATCCATTTGACTTTCTTCCCTCTGGTATTTTAGCTCAGCTACGTTAGACTGTCCTGGACCTTGCAAAGGTAGACAGAAAAGAAATGAGATAATGCTTTGAACTTTTACATGTTTACGTTGTTACCAAGCTTTTTCTTGCTCGATTATTACATTTTTCTTTCACAGAATATAAATTTAAGTGATTGGAGAAATGTATGGTATTATAATACTTTTCTATTGTCCAGCATATTTTGTTCCATCTGTTGCATCTGATGGTGTAACAGCAGATTGCAAACTTGGTGTAACATTGTTTCCGCCCTTGATTGATTTTCAGTCAAACATACTTCTAGATAGCCATAACTCCTGAAGACAACAACTAATGTTCTATCATCAATCGTAATGTTATCAACCAATTTTTCTCTCATACAAGACAATAATGACCTCTCACTGAAGACAATGTTGCCAGAACTCATCTTAGAGTTATTCATAGCTGCCTGCTGTTTTCAAATTAGTTTTCATTACATTTTGATGGACCAGGACTTCCCCCTTGGGCCACTCTAATCCATCACATCTCTCTATCAATGACACCAGTGTCCTTTCTGTTTTGCTCTCAGAATGCTCGGGTACCAAATTCACCAGCACTTGTGAACACATACCTGCACTGTTTGTGCTCAGATAACGCAGCATTACCAACCAGATGAGATGCAACAAGGCATCAAAGCATGTTTCTATATTTGAAATATATACCTGCAGTATGATGAAAGCTGAGTCCAGCATAAGGTTGTGTAGTCACATGAGTGTAGATGAGCAGTGGAGGTGGACAGGAAAGATGGAGACTAAATCAATTAACCAAGGCTTCTATCTCCTCAAGACACAAGCAATTACCATCAGTGTCCACATCCGTTATAATCTGGGTGAAGATAAACTGAAGACAGTTGTTCCAGTGTACCTTAATTTATCAAGAAAAGTTGATGCAGCAGGTACTACATCCATTTATAAACACACAAAGCAGGAACTGCTGCAGGTTATTTATCTGTGTAGGAAACAGAGCCTGACGGACGTATGAGACTGATATACAGGACAATACTGTTGGCTGTGTTTTTCACATTTCAGCAGTTGTAGTCCTTTTGTTGTCTGTTTACCTGCCTGCAACCAAAGCCTAATCAAATGTGATTGGTCGAAAACTCAGACTATGAGCAGACTGCAGATGGAAAACAAAAAACATCTGGTACAAAAATCTCTTCCCTTGCCTACAGAGTCTGCATACAGTTCGGGCAAAGGCGAGACCAATTCTAACACTGGCAGTATTCTAATAACTACCACCAATATTAGGCTGATTGTACAATGTGTGCCATGGGATATCATTAATGTGACAGCTATTCTTTGTACATGTCAGTGTCCAAAGCTCAGGGAAACCCTAGTCTTTGTCATGCTTTCTGTAATAAAAGATACTGAAATCCATGTAGATGTTTAAATGGCAAAGAGAAGATAGAAAGCTCTGCCATGCGCAGTAGTTGGTGTGTGTGTCTGTGTGTGAGTGTCTGCGTCTGTGTGTGCAAGAGGGTCATTCTACTGTCCCGTACATTAAGCTAAGTGCTCCTTAGCTCTACAGCAGTAGTAAATGGAGTCCTATGGCTTGAGGGTTGGAGGGGCCTTCTTGAGTCTGAATCAAAAGCAGAGAGTGTCCCAAACCCCAGGTCACTGCTTCTGTGAATCATCAAGTTCAGAAGAAAAAGATAGAGGCTTTTCTTTTTGTATTTGTGTGTGTGTGTGCGTGTGTGTGTGTGTTCCAGTCCATGTTTTTGTGTTGTGTGTACACAGTGTATGGATCATTTAAATTCTCTGTCATTTGGGCTGAATATGATGCATAACCAATGTTACAAGCATGCCATGGTGCACAACCAGACTGTACCTCTGACTGTATGTCCTTCCTATTTAATGGAGCAATTGATATTTTTTCTAAAAATGAGAGTGAAGAATTAGATGGACTGGATGTTATACATCAAAGAATTTGCTTGTAGACATTTTCTGTGGTGGACAGTGTTATAGTGTCTCACTGGTTTTGCTGACATAATTTGCAGCCTTCAATGATGTGAATACTGAACAGCTGAATGTCCCTGTGCTTGCATCAGTCCGTATTCCCCCACCCCCACCCCACCCTCACTTTCTCGAGTCACTTGACATAGGAGGCACACTGTCAGTTACAGTATCACGCTTAATCTAAAGAGCATGCATATCTGTTACGAGCCTGTGTTAGGTTATGCAATTATTATAACAGGACTGTACACCCTGTGGTATTCATCAATACTATTAGTTCCCTCTGTGGACATTTGTGAGATGGAAGAAATTAGCATTTTCTTTTGATTAAACTGCATTGAGAAATCAAAGGCTTTACTCACTGCACAGGTTACTTCATGCTGTCAAATTAAACTCAGTGGTTTGTGAACCAAGTAAAAACCAGCTATACAATCTCAAAATGAAAAATGTGAAACACAAGTTTTAAGCAAAAACAAACCAAAAAACTCACAGTCTATTGTGTTGTCTTTTCCCAGAGTAGCCTGTCCATCAAGCATCAGTGTGACAGAGACTGTGACAGAGCAAAAAATGCATTCAGAAGTTGTCATCTGGTCTAGTGTGGATACTTTCTGGTCCTCAGTGTGTGACTGCAGATGATCAGGTTTCAGTGTTGTATGATGTGTCTATTGAGTTCATTCAGCTGGAGTGGTGTCCCTGCACTCAGCCTAACATAGCCTAACTGAAAATCTGCTATAATTAACATGTGATTTAGCTGCTGTACTCTTATTGGGGATTATCAGGAATGCATATAGATTTTGGTAAAGCATTCCTGAGGAATCAGGTAGGTATGATTCACAAGGGAATCACTTTGATTGGATATTCCTTCCTACTGGACTTCCTGACCCTATTGTTTTTGTCCTATTAGGGATTCAAGTGGAAACTGTTTACTCAGATGTGAAAAGGATTGTTTAGCGAGTAACATGCTCAAAGGTCAAGAGCTGAAAATTGTTTTCACAAAATAAATGCAAACTTTCTGACATTTTTTTGTGCAGACCAGACTCTAATTTCCAAAAATATAGTTAATTTATGATATTATTCAGTGGGTGCTGATTGTTTGCCCTTATAATATCCCAAACATTAACTCCATGGTTTAAACACAAATATAAAGGTTTTTTTTTTGTTTTACGAGATGTAGTGATGTAGAGGGATGTTCTCAGGGAAGTTAAAGTGCAGTTAGGTGTAATAAAGTAGACTTATTTTGGTTTGTGATTTGTTTATTGCATTAAGTAGGTGGGTGGGTGTTTATGTATGCATAGATGTGTATACATATAGATACTGAGTCGACACTCATCAAACAGCATCAAAAGGAGTTGGATTAAATACGTTTATTCTTCATCCTGCTGTTGTTGGAGTTAACTCCGTGCCCCCTTTTTTGTTTACTTGTTTACAATGCACTTTTATTTTTACTGTCCTTCTATTTACATGTTCTAAATCAATCAGTCAGTCACCGAATCATGACTTTGCATTAGTTTTATTGGGTATATAAACTACAACTTTTCTTCCACAGCTGCCACATGTCTTGTAAGCGGTGGGCTATAGAAGTACTTTGGGTACTTTGTGTTATCAAATAACTTTCAGAGCGGTGTCGGTGACTCCTGGTTAGACAGTGCGTGCACTGTATCGAGCATTTTCTGAAAAGTGGCGAATAGGCACATGGGCAGTGATATCTGCGGTATCAGCACTCAAACCTGGCGCACTCTGGCTCTCAGGCGTTGGTCCGTCAGCACCACGGACAGCGGCGAAATTTTGTTAGAATGCATTGCGCGACTTCAGAATCGACTTTGCATAACAAGATGAGCTCCCAGACAGCCCCACTTTTACGAAAATTGTCATGGTTGGCACTGAAAACAGACGACTGAGGGCACTGAGTTCAAAAAGAGAATCGCGGCTTTTCACAGATTCTAGATATCGGAATATTCTTGCAACTTGAATTTCTAAAGATGTGGAGTACTTTCCCATTTTTTCTTCCTTTTTCTCTTTCTTTTCTTTTTTCCCCAAATGGGAGGTGTCTATTTCCCCGAACTCCCGTGTATCTTGTAACTATTCCCCAAGACTGAGTAAATAGTTAACATACACACAAAATACTGGGCAGCTCTACAGTGAACGTACAAAAACCTTTCTCATCTGTTTAGCATTCATGCGTTGCAGTGTTGCGCGTCACTCACCAAACTAGATTGTTCCATCAGACGGAATTGCCTGCATCACTCAATGAAATACAATTATTGATTACACTGGCCCTCCCTCTCGCCAACCACCACCACTCTCTTTCGCTCTCTCCTTTCCCTGAAGTGCTGCAGCGAGAGAGGACTGCATCGAAAAAAAAAGAACAAAAAAACTGCAACTGCAGTTGCCTCTGATCCTATTCTACACTAAAAACCCCACAAGATTTTTTTTCTTTCTTTTTCCTGAGAGCAAATGCAGAGTCTGGTGCAATGGCTAACAAGCAGCTCGGTCCAATCTTCTCGCCATAAATGACGGTAAGTAATGACTTTTTCCCCCTCCTGAAAACATGCTGAGACTTCCGAGTTCGGCAAATCTGTTTTCGCCTTTGTTAAAATATGATTTGAGGACATACACGTGCGACTACCAATTTATTAGCGCCTTTCCAATCATATTTCTAACTAAAATCTAAGCTGGGAGACAGGGATAGGTTATATTGCATCCATAAGTTTGTGTTTGAAGTGTTAAAAGTTGGGATTATTTCCCTGATTTCGCACGCGCCTCCTGTAAGTGTAAAGACAAATAGGCTTGAAGTTGGTTGCAAACATAATTTATTAATGGGATGTTGTGAGGATTCAGCGGCAGTTTCAGTATGTTTTAGATCGAGGGATTCAGTCCATTAGTATTTATATAAATGTCAAATATATGATATACTCGAATAAAGTGTTAGGTTGGTGATGATGGCTGGAGCTCACATGCCCATCTTTGTATTATCAGAAAAAATAAAATACTTGTCCTTGGCATGAGCAGAGTTTTTTTGGGGGGGTTTGTTGACTGTGGACTGTTCATGCTGTACTGCAATCCAGCCACCTGCCCCGAGGCAGTTAAAGCACTCTGCACTGCCGCCAAAAAGAGGCGAGGACGCGGGAGTAGGCAACTGACTCATCCATGAATTGTACCTCAAGAGGCAGCGAGCGATTGACAGGCACACAGCCGGTGAACTGGAAATCTGTGGCAAAGTGCTTTGTTTGCAGTCCTACCGCTGCTGTAGTAGTCCTGCTGGGTTAACACTGAAGGGCTCCAGCAGTGAAAACATGTTAGATGGGACTGATTGCAAGCTGCAGAATACATTCTTTTGACTCACTTGTCATTTTTTTTTGTTAAACTCATATATATGTGATAAACAGCAGTCCCTTAGGGATTCATAACATGCCTCCTGTGTGTTCAACAGTATCTTCATCTCAAGCACCCATGGATACCTAATTTTGTTAGTTTTCCTAAAGTTCAGCAGCAATAAAAACCTATTTTGAGGGGGAGATATTTTCTATTCCACTGTTTCACTGCATGTTGCAAAAAAGACAGGACACAAAAGTGTATCTGTTGTGCCCGTCACAATGTAGAAGAGAGAAGCAAGTCTGTCAGTGCATTTTGTTGACATTCACAGGCAAGTATGCAAGTAGGTATTCACTAGATTAGCAATTATTTTAGTTAAACTCAGCAGTTTTACCTTCAAGAATCCTCATTTTCACTCTAAAAGGAGTGTGATTGTGACTTGTTTTATTTTTTTCCCCCTCCGTGAATTTGTGCAACATTTATAAATTTAGGTACCCATATGCCCCATGCATGAAACAGTGACTGAAATCACTATATTAACAATGCCAACTCTTCGTGTTAGGGAAGGCAATTATCAGCCTGCTGCAGACCCATTTTTATTTATTTGTATGATATATATTTTTTATGATCTGTGCTGGATCTTTGAGTGCTTCTAAGCTACTGCTTTTTATTTTTTTTTACAGCACATGAGGCACAATTTTGCCTATACAGTACAGCCATTATCCTCTCTCTTCCCCTCGCTCGGTCAGTAATGAAATCAGTGTTTGAAGAAAATTTCTAAGATGTCACGGGCCGGATGGATTTCTACCTTCCAGATGAGGTCATGGGCTCTCCGTTTTTATGGGATTACATGATGTGGCTCTGCCCACTTTAGCAATTGAACCTGCTTTTCCCTTTCTCCCTTTTGCTAATAGAACAAACCACCAGTCATGCCACAGTGCTTACGCATGTCTTCGAAAGGGCAGGATGCTGACAAGTCATACTTGACAAAGATGGAAGGTCTTTCTGATTCCTCTTCAGTAGGAAAAAGTAAACCCACTAAAGCCACAAAATATATTACAAAAATATGGGAAAAAAGATGGTAACTCTCAAACTTCAGAGTTAAGGGAGACTAAATACCTAAATATTATTTTTTAATTTCATGTGAGCAAAATAAATGTCATGTGACAGCTGTGTGGCAGGCAGGCTTTAGACCCAAATACAGGAAACAGGAATAGACTCTAGAACTGTTTTAATGCTGCACTTAAACAAAATACAAAACAAAGGCTGACCGAGAACGAGAAATCCAAAAACTAGGGAAACACAGAGCAGGGACACACACACACAACCATGAGGGATGAAAGAGGATGGAACAATGGACTAAGACAAACTGAGGGAATAAATACACAAGGTGATGAGGGCAAACAGGAGACATCTGGGCACTCTGCATTCTGCACTATGCATGCTATAAAACCGATTGTCCTAAAAACAGATTTAAGAAAGTGAGGGAGACCATAGCTCACCTCACTGTGTTGCACCATTCTACTAAAGAGGCAATGTCTGTACTAAACAAGTACACTTAGCCAAAAAAGGTCAGTATTGACTTTGCCTCTATGAGATGCTGTGGGTCAGGAAACCAGAGATTCGGGGACAGTAACTGATCCTTTTATTTCTTATTAACCTGGTTGCCCGTGCCCAGTCTGTTTGTTGACTGCTGGACTCATGGTAGATTAGTTCCAACACTGACATCAATCCTTCTGACAAAGTGCATTGTGATTAGGAAGCCCTTACTGTGCTGATAATTGGTTCATTATGTTTTAGGTTGTTTTCACTGAGACTGTTTATAACCATTGTCATCATTACGGTGTAATCTAGTGTAATTAATTTTGGTTTTCTTCTGTCAAAATTCATGTTGCCTGGGTTCATTGCTGTGCCTCTTCATGATAACCAACAACAGTGTGTTTAAATACACTTTGTCAAACACACAAACTCCTGGATATATATATTAATTTTTAAATTTCTTTCCCAGATTAGTTGCTTCATTTAGATGCATGGCCAAATCTCCTGAAACACTAATCTCTCCGTTTGACTTTATGTCCATGCCAGACTAAATATGAGGCCAAGTAATACTTGACCTAGAGCTTTTTTTTTTTTTTTAATTTTATATAAAGTATTTTAAAGAGGGTGAAGGAAAGCAGGGCCACCATCCATCATGCAGACAAGGAGCATTGCTAGAGCAAGGCCTAATTTCAGGTTCTCTCATGGTTCACAGCAACACAGTACATTAACTTTTTATTTTAATAGTAGAGAACAGCTGTGCTCTGGAATAGTGTATGAATACTGCTCCTTTCAATTCCAGCACATTTAGTCAACATTATGATGGCTCTTTAGAAATATAAATGTGCAGCTGCAACATTAAAACCACCTGCCCTATATTGCACCTATATTGAACCTCTCATGCACTGGCACTGTTACTTTGGGTTCAGTGGCTTGTAGAGTGTGCAGATCAAGGCTAGGGCTATTTTTTGGGTTCCTGAGGCTTTCCTGAGCAGTTTTTGTGGCAGCATTTTTGTACTCGGGGAAGCCATTGCCATTGGGGAGTGCCATAGCTATTGATGGCTATGTGTGGTCTGCAACAATGTGCAGGTGGGAGGTACATTGCAAGTTTCCATCCACATGAATGTCAAAAAAGGTTTCCCAGCAGATCATTGCACTATAGTAAAATGATCACAGATTCACTTCACCTGTCAGTTGTTTTAATGTTGTGGCTGACTGGTGTGTAATAAAATGTTTGGGGTTTTTAGAATTTTTATAATTAGTGGACAGTAAATAAAAAGTGTGAACTGAACATGTTGGTACTGAGGTGAAGCAGATATGTAAAAGCAGAAAACAAAGAAAAACAAGAATTAGAGGAAGTGTATGAATGAGCCTTTGAAAGAATCACAGAAATAAAAAAGATGCTGCAGAAATAGAATCTGGCTTAAAAAACCCTCCTAAGATTGCTTTGTTTGGCAGTGTTGGTGGTTCCCCAGTTTGAATGCAATTGCTCTTGCTTGTCTGCACTGTCGGGGTCTCTTCAGCTGCGGTCAGGTGGGGTCGGTTGCCTGTGTGGTTGGGTGTCTTCTGAGCCTCATCACCACTGACAGCGTGTCTCACCCCACACTCCATTGATTCTCTGACAGGCAGCCTCCGCCAGTATGCAGCCTCTTTTGCTGGCGTGCGTGCGTGCCCGTTTTAAGCAAGAACGTGTGTGATGATCGACCTGACTCAGTCCTGAAAAAACATAAATGGTTATCATTTCAGTGACACCAGTGAGCTCTGACTTGCTCCTTGCAAGGTGTTAGTCTTCTGAGAAATTCACAATTAATTTAATTTATTGGTGTTTTGAAGCATAAAGCTACAGTGTACAGTGCTCAAGAAGAGCTGTCTGGGGAAACCCTGCTTCATCTCTTTTTGTGTTGTATTAATACTAGGAGACTAATGCCACTAATTATAACTTCACCCCACAGTATGTTGCATTTTGACAAAGGAGACAGATTGATTATGTGCGTTCTTATTTGAGGAACCACCAGTGTCAATGGAGGCATTAAAAATTATTAGAAAAGGAGCATGCTCGTAACCACGGAAGTTATCATATGAGCCAAAAGGGATTAGTAGAGTCACCTTGAATCAGCAGTGTCACTGTGCCCAGTAAAATTGCATTATAGGAGCTGGAACCGGCCCTGTGATTTGTATCCTCCTGACAAGGCTTCAGTGTTCATTAGAGGCTGTGTTGAGCAGCTCGTAGTCACACGGGAACCGCGCACACTGGACAGCTCTGACCATCCCCACCCTGCTCATAAATATGTGCTCCATACCATCTGTAAATGTTTTATGATAGAAAGAGCAGTTCAGGGTTTTGTAATTTAACATTCCTCGATTTGTTTAATATTGATTGCATGAGCCTGTGGAGCACTCACATGAAATCGTGTTACATCATTTTTGCGTTTAAGCTGAAGTCTTCCTCCCATTACCGGTCTGCAGAAATGGGAAATGACTTCTCCCTGTCCGTGCTGTGTGTTCACACTTACTTTTGTGCAATGCATGTTTAGGAATGAAGAGATGTTCTTTCTAGGTATCCATTTATGTGCCCCTTTTGCAGGTATATTGTGTTAAAGACACTTTGAGAATAGCTCTTGTCTATGGCTGTTTCTACATTGTTTCTGAGCATCCACTCACGGTCATTCCTCTTATCTTCCCGTCTTTACTTGGATTAAAAATGACAGTGCTGTTCCAGTTGGATCGTCACTCCTGTTTTAATGAACCGGGTCTTTATTGGGGAAAAATTGATTTTGGGAAGAGCCTTGTTTATCAGCTCCTGTTCCTCAGAACTGATCATGAGTCAGCAGATTCAGTATGTCTGTTTAAAATAATAATCTCCTCCAAAACTGAGGGCAACTCATGAAATATACAACAAAGAGCCTGCCTTTGGAAAATGAATGTTCATTCTGAATAAAAATTGAGGGCAATGCAAACAAGGCAAAAATGACTGAAAGGCCTGGGAGAATGGTGAGTGAATGATAAAAGGGGATATCAACTGTTAGTGTAGGTAAACTATTGATAGTGGGGGGACATGATGAGCATTTACTGTCTCTGACTTTCTTTCTCTTTTCTCTTTGATGCTTTTTTTTTCTTTTTTCTTTTTTCTCTGTTGCTTACCCTTCCCCCATGTCTTTCAGCCTGGTCTGTGATTGCCACAGCCATTGTGGTTTATCTCCTGTGGTGACTGCAGACTCAAGAGTTCCCTTCCCTGCTGCATCCCAGGACCCACTGATCTCACCGTTCCTCTAACTTCCCTTTACATTTACCCCTTTTCCTCCCTCTTCCCTCCTTCTTCTTCTCATCTTTGTTCCTCTGCAAAGACCTACTTTTGGAGCCAGAATGGAGGACACTTACAATAACAGGACTTCCCTAGTTAAGGGGGCCAAGGACATGGTCAAGGAGGCCAAAAAGCAGGCAACAAAGAAAGTCAACAAGGTGGTAGACCGTGCTACAGATGAGTATTCTTCTCACCGCAACTACGCTCGGTTCCAGGACGAGGAAGATGAAGATGAGGATTTCTACCGAAACCCACCGAGGCAGGACGGTGAGAGCTACCGTGACAATGAGGAAGGCTCGAGCGATGCAACAGAGGGCCACGATGATGAGGATGAGATCTACGAGGGCGAGTACCAGGGGATCCCCTCAGCAGGAGACAAGAAGCAGGGCCAGGTGGCATTGGGACAACCGTTGTCAGATGCCACAAAAGACAAGAGCGAGCTGGAGCAGGAGAGGCAGGCTGACGAGGAGGAGCTGGCCCAGCAATACGAGCTCATCATCCAGGAGTGTGGCCACGGCCGGTTCCAGTGGCAGCTGTTCCTGGTACTTGGGCTGGCACTCATGTCAGATGGGGTTGAGGTGTTCGTGGTGGGCTTTGTGTTGCCCAGTGCAGAAACAGACATGTGTGTGCCCAACTCCAGCTCGGGTTGGCTAGGTAAGGGCCCTCTGTGTGTTTGTGTGTTGGATATTAATGCACTCCCTTCATTATTAATTAAGGAAGGCCTTTTTTTTTAGTGTGTATTTTATTCTGCTTAATTAGTTGTTATGACTGTCAAAGGCTGTTTTTTTTTTTTTTTAGCATTGCCTTGTTCACAGACCTTTCAGGCAACTGTTAACTGCATTGTGGGAAAAACATTTATTCTTTTTTTATTCTTTCTTTTTGTTTTCTCACCTCTGAAGGTAATTTAAAATAGCATCCAATGATATACAACCACATCCTGTCCTTTATCATCATAAAATTAGCATAGTACACATGTTTAAATTAGTATACAGCATGCAGCTTCGACAAAATAGCCTTCAAAATAGCCTTGAAAAATAGGACCAGATGTGTGTCTTTGTATTATATACACTATGTCACGCTTGTCCTATAGCAGCATAGATGAGGCGTTTTGGTCCACTGGTCTCTGTGTCAGGATTAAGAGGGTAGCTAATATTCCCTGTGTGCTCTGTGGGTTGAGGTGGAGTCTCAGCAGTACCAGTAGCTGCAGGTGCATAATCCATCAACACAGAGCTGTGTACCGGGGCTGACTCACTGTGTCAGTACCAGAGTAGAGAGGACATTCAATCAGGCACAGAGCCCTTAGATACTAACTGTCACAGTGAGACGTGACAATACATCAACTTCACAGCAACACCTGATGGAAAGCTGATACGGGCTTTGAAAATGGGGGTTGTGACTGAAAGTTTGACACCCTGCTGTTGTTGTACCTTATTAAAACACACACACACACACACACACACACACACACACACACACACACACACACACACACACACACACACACTGTGGGTTATACTTACAGAAAAATCACGTTATGTTTGAACAAAAAACCATTTGTTAAAGGCTCACAAGATGTCATGTGTGCGGCACCATCATTTTTTCTGTCTCCTTCCCCAGTATCATGTAAACTCTTTTCTTCCTTTCTGGCTAAGCAAAGTCCTGCAGGCATTCATGCTCTGTGCTCTGCTTCTCTTTGTTCGTGACTCCATCCCTCACCCCCGTCCCTCCCTCTCAGCCTCCATTCTGTGTGTCTTTCTTTTCTTCTCCAATCCTCCCCCAGTCTCCTCTTCCTCATCCTGCTGATTGGCCCAAGGCTCCTCCCTGTTGATTGGTGTGTATGTGTGTGTGTGTGTGTGTGTGTGTGTGTGTGTGTGTGTGTGTGTGTGTCTGTGTGTGTCTGTGTGTTTGAGCATAGCCTACATAATTACCATGACCTTGTTGGTATCCATTCGGAGTTTTCTATACTAATTATACTTAATTAGAGGCACCGAAATAATGTCAGTTGACATTTTACAGGTGCCATGGCAATTTTTTTTATTGTCTTTAGGTGCAGAAATAAAAAGGCACTTCAATCTTTGGATGAATCATATAGGATGTTCTGTAGTTTTTTAGTCCATTGGGCAATGAGAGTCTGGTCTTGCAGTGACAGCATTAAATGGATTGACATCTTTCTAGTCTTGCTGACCGTTCAGAGTACTTTTACACTACAGACCTCATTCACCCACTTATTTCTTTCCATGTACTCACACTCAAGTGGATGGAAATGTCACAGGCAGTTTGGGTTTCAGTATCTTGGTCAGTCACACTTCAACATGCAGACAGGAAGAGCAGGGATCTAGCCAAGGACTTTCTAATTGGCCAGAGCCATCATAACCTCTTTTTGGTGGTTTGTGGGTACAAGGAGTTAGGTTCACTTTAAGCAGTGGTCCTTACAGCTCAGTTTATAGATTCAGTTACCACAACTGGCAGAGCTAGCAGCGTGAGGAGCTACTTAGGTTTCATTTACATGAGGTTGGTTATGATTACACCAAAGAGTCAGTCTTCTCAGTGTACATTTTATCTCTGTGACAGTTAAAGTGAGTAAATACTGCTTCCAAAATAAGGCCAAGTGTAGAAGAAGGAACTTTAAATTTACTGTAACCAGGTTATTACAATAAATCTATACATATTCTGCTATTTACGTGCATCCTGATTTTTTTGTTTACATGCAAAGAAGTGTTTCAGAGGAAACACTTGGCTGTCAGTATGGACAATAATATATAGTTAGCAGGAAAGTGGAGATTTAATGTCCTCAGGATTAAGAGGCTAAAAATTACCCAAAATATATATCAAAAGTTAAACATTTCTATAGATTTGAAAACACCAGTTTGGTTTTTGGTTAGCTCTACCTGAGGCAGACTCCATCATAGTCAGAGTGCAGCTTCATTAACTCAATGGTAGATAGAGGCGGGAGAATACTGTACAGACAGCTAAATGTAATGAGATAATGCAACATGAAGAAACAGAAAATCCCAAGTAGGATGGATGAGTAAGATGCCGATTTCATTACCAAATTGAATTTGGTTCAGCTGCTTTCCCGATCTCACAGGAATCTTTAATGTTACATCAGTATGAAGGAAGTGATGGACTGGGAGGGGGTGAAATACCATAAATACCTCAAATAAGAGTGGAGGATGTGGGAAGGAAGCAGGAGGGAAGACACGCACAGTGAGATGCAATATGTGTGATAAATGGGGGAGAAGAGAGGAGGAGAGACAGCTTTGAAGCAGAGAGACTACCAAGTTACATGGGAGTAATGGGAAGAGTGGTGTGGGTGGACGGGTGCAGAGAGGTGGATGTTGGTGGTATTTAGTACACCAGCAGTGTAAGGGAGAGGCTAAGCTATCATCTCAGACACCACAGACAAAGGGAACACATCACCCTCTCATTACTTATTTGTTTTCTTAGGCCGTCTTTCCACAGCTGAAACTTCCCTCATTTTTCTCTCTGACTCATCTCATTTTCATTTAATAGCCACCTCTCTGTCTCTGCCGTCTCTCCTTTCCTCCTGCTTTCTTGTCTTTGCTCCACTTTATCTTCTTTCGCCCTCAATTTCTTGTCTTTTGATCACTTGTCCTTCCTTGGCCTTCTTTGTGTCCCAACTTGGTTTCTTCTAAAACTCCATCTCTACAGCACTCCTCCTTTGTTGTCTGTTCTCATTTCCTGTCATTCCCTTTTTTTTCTCCCCGTCGGTCTGAGCCAGCTGGCAGGCTGTGTGGGGCTGCGCGGTCCTGGGGCAGCTGAGCATGGCTAAACTGCAGTAAGATCGCAGCGTCATTGCGGAGATTACACTACTCGAAAAGTGTGGCTAGCTCTACGTTGTGTGGCGGAATGTGTGTGGTGGAGGTGGGTGGGGGGCTTGATGGAACTGAATATCTGTGCATGGACCAAGCCTGCTGTCAGCAGCAATATGAGGAAATGAAACCATGTCCAACTGTTCGCTTTTATCAGGGCTTCAAAGCATCACTATTTTATGTGAATTATCTCAATCTGTGCTGTTAATGAAGGTTGGATCATTACTGATACTAACTGAGTCATTTTAAACCCTGCACTCTAAGCCCTGCAATAGGTTACTTCCATAAAAATCCTGCCTCCACTGATTCGACTTAAATATGACACAAAGCTTCAATCTCTTTTTCTGCGGAGGTGGCAGAAGAAGGAGGCACGAATCGGATCAAACTGACACGATGTAGTACAAATGTGATTACACGCTGCTCAGTGTAAAGGAGCTGTTGACAGTGTTGCTAAGATGAAGCTAAGGTAAATACTGTAAATAGGAGGGAAGCACAGGGGACAGGAGAGAGGAAATTGGAAAGCAAAGGAGGGTGCAAGCTGAGAGAAAGGGAAATGGGGGGAAAAGGTTGGGAAAAGGGGCACAAGAGGGAGGAGAGCTGAGGTAAAAGGAAAGGAGATCAAATAAGATCAAAGTAGTAATGCAGGGAGTGAGAGAAACTGTGAGCAGTGGGAAAAAAAAGCAAACATTGTGTACAGAGAATGGTGCCACAGCTGAGCTGCATCGTGCACCAGACATGCTGTTGCACGATAGTATCATCATTATGAATAAAACAGGATGGGTGTTTTGCACGATGCCGAAACAGTTTGCACCGCTAAGAGCGAAGCGCATCAAAGCGTGAAATCAGAGAAGAGGTCGTGATGCAGCTAAGCGCTCCCACGGCTCTCAGGGGGCTCCTTGGTGTGTGACAGGGCAGAAAACCCTGCACCAGGGCCTTCCCCATTCTCCTCCTCCTCACCATCTTTCTCTCACCATATCTGGAAATGACTGAACTCTCCTCCCACGTTACATTGCTCCCTTTCGCTCTTTGTTGTCACCCCCCTCTTTCATTACTTTTGGACTTGTATTGGTGCTTGAGCCTCTATTCCTTTTAAATTTGTGTCTTCTTTCCTTAATCTAGCTCCCTCCTGGCTATTTTAACAACAACAAAAGAGATTAAATGGATTTTTAATAATTTAATCGGTGTCTTAGATTTACTCCTTGGTTATCTGTGTGTGTAGCTATGTTTTGCTCCATATTGTAACCTTAAAGAGCAACTCTGTAGAATTTGTCTTTAGAGTGTGCCTGGGATTTTGATGAATATTTATCATTCTTGGAGATGTGTTTTGACATCTCAACATACTGTCACAGGGCAAAACCTTTTGCTTCTGCCTGAGAGGTCTCCTGACACACTGTCATCTTCTGATGGTGCTCAAAGTCTATACGGGTCTTCAATTCTAAATTTAGCTGTATTTCACAGTGTTACGCATGTACCCAATGGCCTCCATTCACAGCTTTAGATATGCAATATAGCTTTAAATATAAAAGTAATGTATCAGCTATATAGTCTAAATGCATCTCAGGCAATGGCACAAATCTGCATCTAAGAGACTGTCTCCAAATTAAAATGTAATGCCTGGCAAGTAAGGCTCATCATTTCTGAGTTTTTGTGGAGATTAAAATTGTCTGTCAGATTTTAAAGATCTCTTTTTGTCAAGCTATTCTTGCTGGACTTTCTGGACTACATAAAGTGAGACTGTGACTCACTAAGAAGTTAAAAATGAATCAAAATGTGAAAAAAAAATCACAGCACCCTGGACGCAGCATAAACTTCAAACATGATAGGGCCATTCCAAACGGGCAGTGTCTGTGCTATCTTTGCATTATATTACACCTCAGTGCACTCAATTCACTGCTGGTGTGAGCACTGCTGACGTCGTGCTGTAAAGTAATCCGGGACAAGCCGAACAGAACATCAATAAATTCATTATGCAATTGACTGTCCTGTGAGAGATGCACTCATTTTTTTTTAAGGCGGAAGGAATGATTGATTGTTTTTCCTTGTTTTGTGGTAGTATCTCTAAAAAAAAAAAAAAACTCCCAAAAAGTTTATTGTTTGTGTGAAAGGTTTAATGCTGTAAAACATAAAAAGGCCTCTGGATGTTTGGATGCATGACATTTAAATGGGAGGCCAATGGGTGTTTGCCCATACACTGTGTATCTAGCCTCTCCTTAATGAAGCAAATGTGAACTGTGCGTAGACTGAGGACTTAAATTTAGAATTGAATTTATGATATCTTGAGGCAAATATCTAGATGGCTGCCAAATGTGACAGATAGCTGCATTTTGACCCCTGAAGCGAAAGAGTCAAACAGATATCTGCTCACAGCAGAGGAGAAGAGACCTGACTGCAGACATTACAGAAAGGAAATGTATCTTCCTATTAAGATTATTGTAATGGGATGAACAAAGTGCCCCAGCGGCAGAGTTGTTTCACTTTGTATATGACTGCAGTTGATAAAAATAACCTCTCTAAATCAGGTTTATGATTATGTGCCTGAAAATACTTGACTTGACTGGGATATTGACAAAACTTTAATATTATCTGGAATGGAAACATCAATGAAAAAAAAATTTCAGCAGACATTGGATGTCCATGAAAACGGCTAACCATTATAATGCCAATTACAGTGTAGACTAAAACAGTAATAAAAGGCTCCACTGTTCTGGGCAGATTCATGGTGATTAGTGAAAGAAATCAATGATGTTTTGTTGGAGCATTGATCTCATCTGTGATGAAAGAGATTAAAAGAGGACAGAGGGCTCTTTTGTAAAGTCATCTTGCATTACCGTTCACATTTGTCTCCCCACTGTTACTCGTATTCACTATTCAAGTGTGTTACAGTGGAAGAGGGTTTTCAGACTAGATTTAGGGTTCAGTAACTGCAGTCTAGCTTTCCATCCATTCATTTTCTGCTGCTTATGCAGGTTCAGGTTGGATGGCCAGTAGTCTAAGCAGATAAGTCCCTTCTCCCTCTTCCAGCTCATCCATGGGAGGACACTGAGGTGTTCCCTAGCCAGATGAGATGTGATCCCTCCAGCGTGTCCTGGGTCTGCCTCGCCTGGTAGGACATGCCATAAGCATCTCGCCCAGGAGGCGTTCAGGTGTTATCCTAGTCAGATGCCCAGACCACCTCAACTGGTTCCTTTCGATGTGGAGGAGTAGTGGCGAGCCCCTCGCAAATGACTACGCTTCTTACCCTTTCTTTAAGGGAGAACCCTGCCACCCTTTAGAGAAAGCTAATTTCAGGCGATTGTATATGTGATCTCATTCAGCCCCAACCGGTGGTGGCAGATGATTGCCCCTCCCTGATCCTGGTTCTGCCAGAGGTTTCTTCCTGTTAAAAGGGAGTTTTTACTTCCCACTGTTACCAAGTGCTTGCTCATAGGGGATAGTTTTGACTGTTGGGTTTTCTCTGTAATTATTGTAGGGTCTTTACTTTACAATATAAAGTGCCTTGAGGTGACTGTTTGTTGTGATCTGGTGCTATATAAATAAAATTGAATTGAATTGAATTGAATTCACTACACAGAGCCCGTGACCATAGGTGAAGACAGGAACATAGATCATCCAGTAAACTGACAGCTTCACTTTTACACTCAACTCTTTCTTCACCACAATGGGTCAATCTGTCTGTCAATCTCCTCTCAAATATACAAATATACCCACCCATGCCTGCCACCTGTCACCTGGGGCAACTCCAGAGTGGAACAAAGTCCAGACCCTCTCTGAGAAACTGGTTCCAGAGCCCAAGCTGTGCACTGAGGTGAGCCGGTACATACATTCACATACCAGTTCAGGCTCCTTCTCCACCAGAGAAGTGACATTCCATGTACCACAAGCCACTTTTGTAAGCTGACATTCAGATTGCCAGGGCCTCAACCCTGATTGCCACCCAGTCCACAAGGCACTAAAGCCCTACAGATGCTCCTGTGGGCAGACCCATGTAGCTTTGTCTGTCACCACTTCATATGGCAAGAGGGATGTAGTGAGTTCCAAAGGCTTGAAATATGGGTGGGCTTCCATTATGGATGCTCAGGTAGTGTCTAGCCATAGGGTGATTATTGTCTGTGCATATGGCATATTATCCTGCAAATGGCTTTTGCAATTGGGACATTTCAGCCAACAGATGACAAATTAGGTTTTGCAGTTAATTAAATTATTAATAGTAATTTCCGGCTAGTTGCTGGTAAGGATAATGGAGTAATTATCACCTAAAGAATCTGATATTTCCCTAAGGAGTTTGTGGAGACCAGAAGCAGAAGATAAATGTATATGTTGTAGTATTCCCAGAGAGATGTTAAGCCTATAATTCTTGAACACACAAAAATTATGTGTTTAAAAAAACAACTTTAGGAGGTCACCCATTTAATTCTAATTATTTACAAATAAAGATGAATGCCCAAATGTGCTATTTTCAATGTAACCAATGAGCTAAATTTCAAAAAGCTGGTCTGGTAAGTGAAAAAAAAAATCACATAGCAAACAAATGCAATCACATGCTGTGAACATACAGGAGTATAAAAATGTGAGGTAATCCACTGTATTTTAACAAGCAAAAATGAGGCCACTCTCTCTTCCTTCCAGGCAGTGTTGTTTACTTGGGAATGATGGTCGGAGCATTCTTTTGGGGAGGAATGTCTGACAAAGTGGGCCGCAGACAATGTCTCCTGATCTGCATGTCCACGAATGGCTTCTTTGCCTTCCTGTCATCTTTTGTTCAGGGATACGGCTTCTTCCTTGCTTGCCGTCTCGTCGCGGGTTTCGGGTGAGTCTGATAAACTGGAGGTCAATCTGAGACTGACTAGTGGTTCAGGGAAATGTTGCACAATGGTACCTCAGTGGGAGGGTAACGCAGCAAGACCAAAATCAAAGACAGAGTAGGGTGCCAGCACATCTCTGTTTCTCCTGATTGTTCCTTCAATCACATCCACTGAATAACGGTGAAAAAGATAATAATAATAATAATTTAACAATTACTTTCCACATATATATGCTCTGTGCATTCAGGGATTCCCGCAATGCATTAAAATGAGCAGAGTGTGCTTTAAAATGACAGATGGCATGTACTCTTTTTATAGCATAAACATATGACTGATTTATTATGTTCTTTTCTTTGGCAGTATAACTGGTCCTTTACGGCCTAATCCAGCAAATGCATCTACATCATTCTCTCAAGAGTAATTGAAAAGGCTGTCCAGTGGCTGTGCTATTTTCTGCTTACTCATTCTCTTTGCAAGTATTTGCAAAGTGCCTTTAATTTACCTGATTACTAATGGAAAGTCATTTTGTTAGTTGAAGCTAAGCTGAAGGAACAAAGGAAGCTATAAAATGTGGGTTAAAGATGCAACTATATGAATGATGTAAAGTTTGGGCTGTATCTGCCTCACTCCCACTAACCTTACTATTTTCTGGTTCTTGCAGGATAGGAGGTGCTGTGCCCATTGTTTTCTCCTTCTTTGCGGAGGTGTTATCCAGGGAGAAGAGGAGAACACCTCAGCTGGCTGTGTATGTTCTGGATGATTGGCGAGATCTATGCATCCGCTATGGCGTGGGCCATCATACCACACTATGGTGAGTTTACTTGCAAAAAAATGGAACCTTTCAGCCATCAGGATAAGGGATGATAATTTATACAATGTTGGGTGAGGCTGAACCAAAAGGAGAAAATTTTTTATTACTTTTGAAATTAAAGATCGTATTGGTAAAAAGAAAGAAGAATACACAAATCATTCAAATCAATGCTAAGATCAGTGGATGAGTTTGAAATATAGCACAATTAGAAGCTATATTTACTGATACCCTTAACACAACATAAGTACGTTGAGCACTGCTGCCAGGATGCTTACATGAATAGAGGTACTAAACTGAAAGGTCTCCACATGGTCACTGGGTTAAGATGCCAGTTTTCCCTGCCATGCGAATTAATCACTTAATGGCTCTGAGTGGGTCCAGGCTGGGAAAGGCAGAGGTTAAAAGAGTAACGTATGCAGGGATACCATAGAGCAGGCACGTTTGAGCGTGGGCTTGTGTGTGTGTGTGTGTGTGTGTGTGTGAATCTTTGTCAGGTGTGTGTGGGTAAGTGATTTATGACAACACTAGCTATCGATTGCACTCATCATGAGAAGAAACAGTATAAAGAGAATTGGCTTTCTTCCTCTTGCCGGATCCTTTTCATTTCTTCCCTGCTTTTTTAACCTGCTGTCTCTTCCTTTTACTGCCTCCCCTCACCTCCTGTTTTGTACTCTCCCCATCTCTCTAACTCTGTCCTTCCTTTTATTACCTCGCCTCTCTCTCCATCCTCTGTCTCTGCAGAGTGTTCTTCTTGATCAAGCATAATTAGGTTTTTCTCCTTGCTCTAATAGGACAAAGCTACATCTAGAGGTGATTTATGGCCAGACCATGCTTTAGCCAGCCTGTGACGTCAGTGGGAGAGAGATAGAGATAGAGAAAGACAGTGTGTGTGTGTGCGCGTTTGTTGCATGGATGATGTTTTACTACGGCTGCAGACACATACAGGTTTTCTTCAAGTGAAATTGAAGGTAATAACATCTGACACTGGGTGAGGTCATTTGAGTTAACACAGGCACGCAAAGAGGTGTTTTAATGGTGTTTCTAATAAAGGATTTCCCAGGGTACAGAAACACACTGGTTAAGAACCTCTGAAATCAGAACAAGTCTTCATGAGAAAACCTGGCCATCTGATCTGTGGTTATCATCTTGAACAGATAGCAGCAGCCTTACTTTGCTCCTATTCTCTTTGACACTCACTACCACTATGCCTCTCTCTCTTTGAGAGGGAACTACGTGTCTTGCATGCACACTCCAAAGCTCACCAATTTTTTTTTTTTTGATGTTTTCCCTAAAGTGCTGCAGTGCCTTCAACCAATCCACTATGACGTGTGGGCAGAAAAACCTCCTGAAGATATACCTTTATGCCTTGTGGTGATACGTGATGATATGACTTATGGGTTCCTTAACACTGGTGTTTAATGAACCATTAAAACTCTTATCTATCATCACCATTTGCTGACTCATAATGTCTCCCAAAAGCCCCCTGCCACACTCGCAGCTGGAGCCCCAGAAGGAGGTCTTCTCAGCAAAGATCCTTTTTAAAGCTGAAAAAGTTCACCAGCTAAGCAAGATCACCACTTGAGTAGCCTCATTAGACAACACTCAGGCCTACAGATTAAAGCTTAAACACCAAGAGTGGACTCCACATGATATCTTATATCTATACTGTATGTAAATTGTATGCAGCTGAGCCAGCATCTACTAAATATTGTCTGTCTCTCTCTGTGTGTCTGTGTGTCCATCTACAGTAGGCCTGGGATGCTGACTCAGTCATCCATAAACTTAGTCAATTATGTACGTAATCCCAGTAATGAGATTTTCAGTGTCATTGGTGAAACACTAACCCTGCGGGGCAGGAAGTCATGCTACATTTCTGTAGAAAAGGCAATCACTGCAGAACAACTCCTTCTCTCATTGCTCCTCTCGTTATTTCTCTCTCTCACTATATTCTACTCCAGACTCAACACACACACACACACACACACACACACACACACACACACACACACACACACACACACACACACACACACACACACACACACACACACACACACACAGAAAGTCAAGGAAATAGACAAGGGGACTCAGTCATAACAAGACATTTTCATCAGTCATGTCTCTTTTGGGACTTATTCACACCACTTTTGACAGTTTCCCACAGCCTTTAAAAACAGTTGTTTAAGTGGCTGATACGCATAGCTATCAATGCTGAATTTTAATACGCTGTGAGATTAATCCCAAGCAGCCATTTTCTGGCACAACCATTAGCATTAACCCCCTCCCCACCCTGTGACTCCCCTCCTACGCCTGTTGATGGATAATGGAGCTATTCTGTTTGGAGCAGTATCTCCATGAGGCACGATCCACGGAGAGACGTGGGAGGTCACAACTGATGCAACAACCCCTCTCTGTGCTTCCTGCCCAAAAATACCCCCCCCCCCAAAAAAAGAGACTAAGTCATTAAGAGCACAAAAACAAGTCTGCATATACAGTACATTAAACATTTGTAATGGCTGGTCTTTGTGTTTCTCTTTATATACTTCAGGTATTTCCATCAGAAGCATGCTGTGCAAAAATAAACTTCAGTACATATGCAGCACCGCAAATAACTGAAGAGACAAAACTGTCATCCACAACATGCAATTTAATTTGAAACTCTTTGTGACTCTGCTCCATCTGCTTCCTGTTTTACTTTGTTAATCAGTTTCCTTGTGTGTCATGTTTTCTGTCATTTTTCCCACCTTAGTGATTGCTCCTCCCTGATTGGTTTTACTTATTTATATTCCAGCCATTGCCTTTGTTATTTTCCAGTCCATGCATTCATTCCTGAGTTTTTGGCTTGCCTTTTGGATTAATTTGGTTATTATTCCATTGAAAGATATTCTGTATATCTGACATTTTTTGCTTGTGCTGCTGTTTGCCTTACCTGGCCCCCTCATGTCTGTGCTTGGGTCCTGACTTTGAACCACAGAATGTAAATGGAAACAACGTTGCTCTGAATTACAGCCATTTTTAAAAAATTGTGCCTACACTTTTACAGGCTCAGTAACTTGGCAGTTGACGGATGAGTGGTTTAAAAAAAAAATTAAAAAGACGCAACAGAAAGATAGCAGAAAATTAAAATGCCTGGAAGCCCACAAAAGCCCACTGGGGTGTGGATATTTTGCCCCCTCCCCCCACACACACGCATACGTTGTTCCCCCTGCTCTCTGTGCGTCACTGTCCTATCTAGCAATAGAGGCTAAAATGTTCAAAAATACATCTTAAAAAACCACTTGAAGAGGTAGTTCTACTTCAGCTTCTTGAATGCAAATACAGACCGTGACCTCAAGAAGCAAACCACTGGAAGGCTCTTAAAAACAGAAAGGCTACATTAAATTTTGTTAGAAAACATGGCTCTTTTGATAGATGAAACTGAGATTAATTAGTACCAGAATGATTGGAGGACAAAGGTAAGGAGAAGGAAATCTCAAGCACACCACATCATCTGTCAAACATGGTAGAGGCATTTTTATACAGGCATGGGCATCACTGGCAATGGAAATGATACAGGAAAACACATAATTTTTAATTTTGTATGTGTTCAGTGTGGGTGGGTGTGACATGGTATTATGTGGTGTCAGTGTAATCTGCACATGATTATTCATGTTCATTTCTGTGTTGTTTTCTCTGTATACCCAGATTTTTTTTGCGTGTGTGAGTTTATGTGTGCATTCCCCCTCTTTGTGTGTGTCTGTGTGCGTGTTAGAAATGATTAATGACTCTGGGAGATTGCCTGTGGGCTGAGATCAGGTGCAACAAGATTTAACTTAGCAGAAAAAGCTCACTTCTATTCGTACACATTCAATTAACCTGTCCCTGTGCACTCTCAGGCTTCCTCTTCAGAGCCATTCATCTCTAAGTTATACACATCACTCTCCTCCGGCCATCAAGGGCTTCCATTTAAACGGCATATTTTATTTGTAGCCGCTTTGTGCTTGCAGTATAAGACTCACACACAACACTTAGAATCAGCCTTTTAATTCACTTAGTCCCATCTGGTAAAGATATAGAGTATCTACACCATATCATCTAGTGTTAAATAAATGTAGCATCTATGTTATTTACTTATTACTTCCATGTTTCCATAAAGCACTGTTGTATTTTTTTTTTTTAATCATGCTCCTGGTAGTTGAAAATTACCTAAATATCCCTGCTGGTTTCAAATAGTAAATGGAGAACTACTTCATAATTCATCTTCTGTGAATTGTGGGCTAGTCTTTCAGGAATTTAAACCAGAAAGAACTGATTTTCCTCACATCTTTATACTAAAATACACTAAATACACTCAACTGACACTTTGTTAGACACACCTGTTCAACTGTTGTTTAACACAAATATGTAATAAATCAATCACATGGCACCAACTCAGTGCATTTAGGCATGTAGTTCAAATTGAACATCAGCATGGGATAGAAAGGTGATTTAAGTCACCTTGAGCGTAGCATTGTTGTTGGAGCCAAATGGGCTGGTTTGTGTATTTCAGAAACTGCTGATCTGCTGGGATTTTCCCACACAACCATCTCTAGGTTTTATAGAGAATGGTCTGAAAAAGAGAAAATATCCAGTGAGCGGCAGTTCTCCAGGTGAAAATGCCTTGTTGATACCAGAGGTCAGAAGAGAATGGCCAAACTGCTTTGAGCTGATAGGAAGGAAGCAGCAACTGAAATAACCACTCAGAACAACCAAGATATGGAGAAGAGCATCTTTGAACATGTCAAACCTTGAAGCAGATGGGCTACAGTAAACAGAAGACCACATTACGGTGCCACTCCTGTCTGCCAAGAATAGGAAACTGAGGCTGCAATTCACAGAGACTTAATAACAATAGAACATTGCCTGGTCTGATTTGTCTCAATTTCTTCTGTGACATTTGGATGGTAGGGCCAGAATTTAGCACAAACAACATGAAAGCATGGATCCATACTGTCTTGTATCAACACTTCAGGCTGCTAATGGTGGTGTAATGATGTGGGGGATACTTTCTTAGTACCAACTGAACATTGTTTAAATGCCATAGCCTACCTGAGCATTGTCCCTTTATGACCACAGTACACCACAAATTCACATCATGGCTGTGCAGCTGACAAAGCTACAGTAACTTTTTGATGCTATCATGTCAATATGGACCAAAATCTTTGAGGAATGTTTCCAGCACCTTGTTGTTTCTGTACCACAAAGAATTAAGGCAGTTCTGAAGGCAAAACGGGGCCCAACCAAGTACTAGCAAGGTGTACCTACTAAAGTGTTTCACTAATAACCTTAATACTACTGTGCTGCAGTATGTTAAATGCTGATTAGCACCATTAAAACTTAAAGAGCCTATCATTTATGAGCTGCCAAAGCTCTAAACTTCTCACAATTAAGATTATTTTCTCACAATTAAGGTGCAAGCCATTCAAAAGAAAGCATACAGCATAAACATGTTGGGCATGTAAAGCATTATAGCACAGCCTGGTTTACTGCTGTGGCTTTTAAGTGCTTTTTCATTTAAGCTGCACTGAGTCATATTTTATGATAATTTGTTCCTATTGTAGTTTATTCCTTTGGATTTCTGATCTGTAAGTTCTACCCCAAAGGTCTGCTATGCTGCTTTTTTTTTTAACTGTCTGTATTAACCAAGTACAGATTAGGAACAGATCTGCACAGATTGCTGCATAATCATGATGTAACGGTTGTCTTTTTTGTAGCACAGTTATAGGTTTTCTAAACTTTGTCAGGTTTTTTTTTTTCCTGCACCAGGCACGTGCACAGCTTAATATTTGAACACAGTCAATTTGCTTTCTGCTTTTGCCACAGCACTCATCTTCTAATGATCGTCGAGTCACTTTATATTTGTTACTGTTTGCAGGTTGGAGTTTCAGTATGGGTTCAGCGTACCAGTTTCACAGTTGGAGGGTGTTTGTCGTCGTCTGTGCCCTACCCTGTGTTTGCGCTGTGGTGGCGCTTACCTTTATGCCCGAAAGTCCCAGGTTTTACCTCGAGGTAAACTGACTTTCCTCTTATTTTTTAGCAGATGCTCAAACTAAACCTATTCTAGTTCCTCCTGAATGTGCTGCATCAGTTCTGTTCCCAAGAATGCCTTGTCATGGTGCTGTGTTGCTGTCCTCAAGGGCCATACAGGTTTACATTCAGCATCTTTCAGACAAATTGAGATTGCTTGGACATTTCCCAGCAGATGTTTAATCAGACAAAAACAGTGTGAGTCATTCATTGCAGTTGGAGGCCCGTGTATGTGCAAAATAGAAGCCCAAAGATCTGTGACAGTAGGTTTACTGCTCCAGCATAATTATCTTTTGAAGTGAAATGAGTCACCATTATCGTGACTCTCATCATTTTGCCCTATCTTGGAGAAATCAAAGGCCTGTGTTTATGCACCTGAGCAGGCTGCTGCTGCTGATCCCATGAATTTATCTTGTCTTCTCTCTCCCCGTACTTTCCTTCCTGACAGGTGGGGAAGCATGATGAAGGCTGGATGATCCTCAAACAGATCCACGACACCAACATGAGAGCACGTGGGCAACCGGAGAAAGTCTTCACTGTGAGTGCTTGTTTCTACAGCGCTGGGTTTCCTGACGCTTAAGGATTGTAAAGAGGCTTATATTCTGCCACCACTGGGACAGATTTTAACGCTTTCACTGTGCAGGATCATATCTGAATTATGACGGCTCTGAAAGCTGTTTTGTGCCATTCAGGCTTATTTGCAGTGTGAGCTGCACTTTGGGAAAGCTGCTTAGTCAACATGTTTCTTGAATTGATGCTATAGTATTGTACATACTGTTTATATTCAGCCTTTTTATATTGATTAGGTTTTTGTTTCATAATTCTGTTTAATAAATTTTTAAAGCTGATGAACAAACAAAATTTAAAAAATGCTACAGAGATGCTGTTAAACTGGTACATGAGGTGAAAGGTTGAGACATCAGTAATGCAATGAGGCAATATCCTACACTTGCACAGTGGTCTGTTTTATACAGTGAAATACAACAAGTAGTACATGGATCCAATCCATGTACTTTAGTCCAAAAAGGTGGCAGCTGTTCATGTCACCTGTTCAATCAACCCCCAGAAGTTCCAGTGGTCTCCTCCATTTCTGCTGAAAAAGACGTGTCCTTCTGTTGATACAGCGTCCAGTTTTTCCTATATTCACAACCTCTGACATTAGAGATTTTCACATGGAAATAGAGGGAGGATCATCTCCGACCCACTTATGGCTTTTGTTGCTAGCATTAAAAGAAACTGGGTAGTGGAAATCATAGAATATAAACCTAAGGTTAGAACATTAGGTGGTCTCTTATCTGGAGTGCTGTTCACTTCCGGTTTCTGAGGCTGGTAACTCTGATGAGCTTATCCTGTGCAACAGCGGTAACTCTTGGTTACTAATATGGATTAGAACATTACTCAAATAGGGTATTCACTATATACTAACTCTGCCTCTTCACAACACAACTGATGGGCTCAAACACAGGTGACCTCCTCATAAAGCTGAGTGTGAGAATGCCAAGATGTGCAAAGCTGTCAGCTAAGCAAGAAGTGCCTACTTTGAGGAATCTAAATTATAAAACATATTCTGGTTTGTTTAACACTTTTTTGTTTACTAAATAATTCCATATGTATTTCTTCATAGTTTGGATGACTTTAGTATTAATCTACAATGCAGACATTCTTTAGATGGTGTGTCCAAACTTTTGACTGGTACTGTAAGTGAAAAACTATGATACTGCATAAAAATGTCAGTATTTCCAAGACATGAACATTGTTTGATTGTAGAGTAAACTGATTGTAAAATAATACAAATATTATTGTCATCCTGTTTTTCAATATTCCAGGTAAACAGGATCAAAATCCCCCGGCAGCTGGATGAATTCGTTGAAATGGAATCAGAATCTGGCAATCCAGTTTCCAAGGCCTTCTTTAGGATAAAGACTGAAGTTCATGGGGTAAATAGTTCTCTCTTTTATTTAGAGGAGGCAGAAGGTTTTAAAGGCACTTGTAAATTCCTGTTTATAAATAGCTTAAACCTTCCTAAATTAACTAAAGCTATGAATTGAATGTGAAGAAACAACCTTTTTGACTTCATGTCCAAAATGTGCAGGTATTGAGTTGAAGAAAGATCAAATGAAGGTGGAGTAGGACAGGGCTACACTTTTATGTAATACCAATTGAAACCATAAGATGGTGCAGCGAGTCATTGTAACTTTTACTTATTTAATCAGGCAAGTTACTAAAAGCACAACCCCATTTGCAATGGCTGGCAAAGCCTTTTGTGGAAATGGAAATAGAAGCTAAAAAGAAAATTCAAAACAACAGCACACATCAGAAAACATCTGAACACCTTCTCTGGTAGCACACTGCCCCCTGGTGGAGAAGATTTCTGTTAAGCTGTGCACTGGGCTGTTTACAAAGAGTACCTTTAATTCTGTTTACTTTTTATTATTATTCTACTGTACCAGTCCTGGTGTCTATTCTAACAGAGTTCTTGTCTCTTTTTAGATCTATCTGAACCTTATGAAGTGTTTCAACTACCCTATGCAAGAAAATATGTTGCGACTGGCCATAGTGTGGTTCACACTGTCATTTGGGTGAGATTTGTCAGTTTTGTCACAGAAAAATCAGACAAATTTCTTTGGTCAAATAATAGCTTTAGGCTGTCAGGCTTGAGCTCTGCTGTGTAGAAGTTGCATGGTCCCAAAATCAATCACTGACTGTCTGTCTGTGGATCAATGCAGCTTCATTGGTGCCTCTGTGGGTACAGAGTTGGACCTCTGTTAATATATGTGTGTGGAGGAGACAAGACAAGAGGCAGTCAGATAATTTTTTTGAAAAAAGCACAACTATCTCCTGGACTTCTGTCTATCTATACATTGTTTCTTCAGGTGTCACACTAAAATCAACAACCCCTGGCTAATAGACGAGTCATCTGATTCTTGATGTCCAACTATCACTGTATCCCTCTGATTGCAGATATTATGGCCTTTCAGTCTGGTTCCCTGATGTCATCAAACACCTTCAGGCAGATGAGTATGCCTCCAAAGTGAAGATCCATAACAATGAACGCATCGAAGACTTCACCTTCAACTTCACCCTGGAGAACCAGATACACAAAAACGGTCTCTTCATTAATGACCAGTAAGACAAATCAGCTTACTTAACATAATAATGGAAGCAAATCAGTTATGCATAACTGATAAAATGTTACTACACTGCACTTAAAGGTACAGTGTGTAAAATATATCAACACTTCGAAATAAATAAGGAACATGTGTCAATTAAATATTTTTGTGGTATTTTATGTTTGTGCCACTGTTAGCCACTGTTAGTCTCTGTTAGCTGGCGTTAGTGATACTGTGAAGTAGGTCTAACATTACTGGACTTGGACACTTGGATAAGCTCTCATGTGAAAATGTAATCACTCTGTCTTTCAGAGGGAAAGTGTGACTTTTAGAACACTCGAGCTAACATTAGCTGGCAAAATGTTAGCTTATAATCAGCTGGCTAGTTGTCAGCTATCTGAAGATGGGAGGGTTGCATGTCTAATCTGCTGACAATAAGTAATTACGACAATATTGGGAATAAACAAGCATGTTTCTGCATGTTTTTGTGTGTTAGCACCCTGATTTCAATTCAGTTTTTTTGGAAAACACAACTACACACTAATTTATGAGTACAGTATTCTTTTTTTCTATTAAATGACCTCAGAAAATGACTGAGTGTACCTTTAAAGTTAACCAATCTCTGCTTCAGATTTGTCAATATGAAGCTGAAGTCTGTCACCTTCATTGACTCCACCTTTCGTCACTGCACCTTTGAAGATGTTACATCGGTGGGCTCCTTCTTCAGGAACTGTACTTTTATTGACTCTGTCTTCTATAACACAGGTGAGACGCCACTGCACAGGTAGTAGTAGTATGTGTTGTCATTTCTGGTCCACCATGTGTAATCTTAACATGGTTAAAAGGAAAATTTCCAGCTGTGTTTATGTTTGGTTTTTTTTTTTTATTCTTTGGGCAGATATCCATGAATCCAAATTAATTGATGGCACAGAGGTGATCAACAGCACATTCACCCACAACAAGACAGGGTGCCAAATGACTTTTGATGATGACTACAGTGCCTACTGGGTATACTTCATCAACTTCCTGGGGACCCTGGCTGTTCTTCCAGGCAACATTGTGTCTGCTCTTCTCATGGACAAAATTGGGCGTCTCTCAATGTTAGGTAGGAATGTAGGAGGATAGAGGCGAGGTTTATGTTGGAACAGCCCTCTGTTCACTGTCCCTTCTTTTACTCTTCTTTGAATGTGTGTGCATGTCCTCAGGTGGTTCCATGATCCTATCAGGCATCAGTTGTTTTTTCTTGTGGTTCGGCACAAGTGAGTCCATGATGATTTTCATGTTGTGCCTTTATAATGGCCTGAGCATCTCTGCCTGGAACTCCCTGGATGTTGTGACTACTGAATCCTTCCCTACTGTAAGGAGGTAAGAGGACAAACATGTTCTTTTCCTATAGCTGACATCATTATATAGATTTATGTGTATAAAATTGGACTGATTTGGTCCAGTTTATGTCAGGGTTGCATGTCTCACTGTCTTTGTTTCTCATCCTTCTCTCCCAGGGGAACAGGCTTTGGGTTCTGCAATGCCCTGTGTAAGCTGGCTGCAGTCCTAGGGAACCTGATCTTTGGTTCTCTTGTTGGCATTACCAAGGCCATTCCTATCCTCATGGCATCGTCAGTGCTTGTTGGGGGAGGCCTGGTTGGACTCCGGTTGCCTGACACCCGAGCAAATGTCCTCATGTAACACTAGTGTAGCATTGCTCACCTGGGCTAAAAATCTGGATGTGTGAGTCCTAGAGAAAGCCCAGTGAGTATTTTGAGGAAGGAGTGCTACTGGCTTGGCTTTTATACATATCTTAACACACATCTCACTAATGTACTATAGGTAACACAAAACCGCAAACACAGCTTTTCGTAGTGTGTCTGACTCTCATACAAATCTAGTCCTTTTGAGGCAATTATAAGTTCAACCATTTTGTGAGTGATTCATCTAGAGAGTTCTGCATGACCGCAGAGACTTTGGTGGAATTTGGTGTGTTGAGGTTGCACCTTCCAGCTACAGTCATAGCCTCATGTAGTAAAACCGCATGGTTAAAATCTGAAGATTTTAATATTGATACAGTCTTATTAAGGCAATCCAGATGGGTAGAAAAGTGAAAAACAAGCTGTAATGAGCACAGCCAACCTGCTGTGTGACAACGCAGGGAATAGATGATCAGACAGCGCATCCTCATGACACAGCTGTATGACAGCTGGCTCACTCACAGTACCAACAATCAGCACGCAGACCATGTGTGCAGACAGTCATCATGCAGAAATAAATATAAAGCAAAACACGCAGTAGGTACCTTATATATGAGATACATATATCTAATTATTTTCACACTCTTGCATCTAACATCAGTCTATATACACACACTGCTATATTTTGACCAGTGTGATATTTGCTCCTACATCAGCAACCTTTTCAAAGAAGTTCATTTACATCAGAGACCAAGCTCTTTGCACTACCTACCCAACCCAAGAATCAAAAAGGCCATATAGAAAAACTTCTCTTGTATCAATAATTGTATGTCATGTTGAATATGAGGAAGGAGATTTTATTTTCTGCTGAGTTTTTGTGAAAGCCAGAATAATGATTTATTCCTTTTGTCCAGATCTCTTTCTATGTGTGGTATTATTGTAAAGAAAAAAAAAAAAAAAAAAAGGCTCTAAGAGGAGCTCTCCTTCTGATTTAGCTTTGTGTGGGATCCTGCTTGTGGCAGTAAACATGTCATGCTGCTTCCTTTCAACAATATTGAATGGCCTTTTTTAATGTGCCTCTCCTTGACTGGAGCAGTCTGCCCATAGTCATGTGCTGTCCAAAGGTTTTAAGGAAGAGATGGAAACTGAACAGGGAATAAACAGATTTTTAAAAAGTCATTTTATGTATTTATATGTAAAATATGTCACAAATGTTGATTGATTTTTTTATCTTAATGTCAAGCTTTTTGTTAGACATGCTTATTTTGCTAAAACTTTTTTCTTGTAAGTTTCCTTCTCTCCTGCAAAAATGCCACTGCTATAACCATAATATCACCTGTGGCCTAAATTACAGTACCATGCATGACTACAAAATAATAATGTAAATAACAGCCACCTTTATGAGGTCTGATTGGTGCCACCCATTAAATTTTTTTTTTTTAACACACTCAGTTCTTGTTAGTTATGTGTGATTGATACATTCAAAGTGGTACTAAACTGGCTACTGTTATGAAAAAAGAGATAAACCACCCACTGGCCACTTTAAGTATGCCTATTTAACTGCCGGTTAACATAAATATCTAATCAGCCAATCACATGACAGCGACTCAGAGCATTTAAACATATAGACATGTTCTAAATGACCTGCTGGAGTTCAAACTGAGCATCAGAATGGGGAAGAAAGGTGATTTAAATAAGTGACATTGAATGCGGCATTGCTGTTGGTGCCACATGGGCTGGTCACAGCCATTTCTAGGGATTACAGAAGAAAAGAGAAAAAATATCCAGTGAGCTGGAGTTTTCTCCTGCTGCTTTGAAAATGTTGACCTAATCCATTATTAGTAAGCTGTACCTAATAAAGTGACCAGTGAGTGTATGTATCTCATACTAAAATATACTCATGAAAGTGGCAGCTTGTCATTTTTGCCATACAATCATAACTAGAAACATTAAGCAAACAATTTGTTGTATCAAGAAACATGAAAGGAGCCACTTTCATGAATAAATCACAGTACGACGTTTATAAAACATAAATATGAAGAACAAACAATTACACGTGGAAATGATCCCTTTATTGTTTTTAAATGGTAACATAAATATTACAAGACATCAAATATAAAATTTTTCTCTTCTCTTGCCTCCTTCTGGACCGGGTTTTGTTTTTTGGTTTGTGGTTCTCTCCTTTTTTGTTTTGTGTACTCTTTATCGTACTTTTTTAATATTACTGCTTACATGCTTATGTTTGTGTAAAGGCAATAAAAATTTGAACACAAAAATATTTATCTTGTGACTTACCAAGATTTTAGTGTCAAATTCACATCTTTCAACACTTGGACCTCAAAACACACCACGATGAAGATAATAAGATAAAGATATAAGTTAAAAAAAAATCATACAATTCACATTCACATTGTTATTTTCAGAGTACTATAATACCTCTAATATCTGAAATCGATGCAGTTTTCTTTTTCTTTTCAGAAACAACTCAGTTGCTCTCAGTCTTCATTAATGTGTGTGTGTTGTATTTTCTGTGGCTGTTAGCTTATCTAAACCTGCATTTCTCTGTATCTGTGACTTTGGTGTAGACATGGTTTGCCTCTGCGCTGCAGGTGCTAAAAAACAAAAAAAAGTAAAGAAAACAAACCTGTATTGTACACGTGCACATCAGATTTTCCCAGATTTTGTAAAATAAGTTGGAAACAGTGTGGTCTGCTGCTATTGTGCAACATATTTTTGGACCGAATATATCTGATTTAAATATTTTTTAAAATAAGAGTGTGACATCGAGAATCTACATTTAAAAAAAAAAAAGACTTCTGTCAGTAGCAAGAGTATCAGAAGGAGTCATCTGTGTGCTTGAGAAACTTTCATTGTTGCACTGTGGAAGTAATGGTCCCTTTTTTTTGTTTGAGGTATTTTGGGGGTTTGGATTCTATGTACTGTATTTGCGTGTGGAAGAGAGAGAGCGAGTGTGAGTATGTGTGTGGGCTTCTGTGTGTATCCATGAATGTAAATACGATGTACATATCAAAGCTGATGTTAGTGAAGTTTCTGGGTTAAACGTTTAAGCTCCTCGAGGGGACTCGCGTCTCCTGCTTCGTCCAAGCGATAAGTCCAGTACTGTATCTCTGTTGTACATTTCCGTTTGTCCTGGGCTTTCACCTGCAACTCTGTGTGCGCGTGCGGGTGTGTTTGTGCTTGTGCAAACACTTGCATGCAAGTAAGAAAATTTATGTTCTTTTATGACCACCCCCCCCCGCCCTGTAAAATTATTCTGGCAGAAAATTATGGCAATATTACATTTTTTGTTGAAGAAAATGTGAATGTATCACTCTTCTAAGTTCATTTCACATAGTTTTTTGGGAGATAGTCAGATGTGTGTCAACAATAAAGTTGTATTATTGTGAAGGGCCTGCCAGTCAAGGGATGCCTGAGCTTTATGTTCAGAGATCAGCAAGTGTAAAAAAAAAAAAAAAGAAATGTGAAGAAATATTTGCCAAATAATTGATTCCTTGTGAATAATGTTGGAAACTGGAAATGCAGGGATTGCAGACTGTGCTGCTTTTGAACATATATAATAAAATTTATGTTCTCTAGCAAATTCCTCTTTGCTTCTGTGTCACATTTATGTTAAACCTCAGATTAATATTAATATTAATGTTTTTTCATAGATTATGTTAAGGAATACATTGATATATAGAAGACATACATATCTTTAATTTATGTGTATGCAGTAAACCTAACTAAAATGAAAAGTGCCACATAAAGCCATGTTATGAAGGCTAAATATTCAATTTGAGAGAGTTCAGCATTCACAGTCGTTTTTGAGGCTGCAGTGGGCGGGTGTGTGTTTATGGACAGTGCTGGAGCCAAAAAGTGGACAGGCCACTCCAAACTTATGTCTGGTTACCCCTTACACAACCAGTGGTGAAGTCCATGAGGGGGCGAAGCACATACTCATAAAACTGAAGTTACATCCAGTAACTACTATTTCTGCAGTCCTTTTGCTTGACCACTTCTTTACTGACCCTTTTCCCACGTGGATACAACCACCCATTTAAATTCTTATAATCTTACAGTTTTCAACAGTTAAAACAAAACTTTTCCATTTACATACCTCCTATTCAGGATTACATAAAAAACTTGTTATACACGAGTCCTCATTGTCTACTGCTACATGGCAGTGAAGCCTACATAAGAAAATAAGGCCAAAAAAAAATGGATGATGCCACAGAAAAACAACTTGAATGAAAATAATTGTATTAGTATGCCCTCCACAATATTTTACAATGAAAACAGTTTCCAACATCTAATCTAAATTCTTTTACTTCTTTTCAGCATACCTTCCAGATGAATACATGCAAATTAACACGTGATTAGTGTAAATGGGTCCTCAAAATAATGCCGCCACCTAGTGGCTAAAATCAAGTATTTAAATCATCACAATAACTACCATGAATATACTGGGAATTTTATACAGTCTTCTTTTGACTGCTTCCTTTAGGGGACCCCACAGTCACTCATCTGCCTCCTTCTCACCCTATCGCTAGCACCCTCCTCTGTCACACCAACCCTCTGCATGTCCTCCTTCACTACATCCATGAATCTTTTCTGTGGTCTTCCTCTTTTCCTCCTACCTGGCAGCTCAATATTCAACATCCTTTGCCTAATATATCCATTATCCCTCCTCTGCACATGTCCACACCATCTCAGCCTTGCCCTTTTGTCTCCAAAGTGCTCAACCTGAATTTGCCTTCTGATGTACTCATTTCTAATCTGGTCCTTCTTGGTTACTCCCAGTGAAAGTTTTTAACATCTTGAGCTCTGCCACCTACAGCTCAGCCTCTTGTCTTTTTTATTAGTGGCACAGTCTCCAAACCATACATCAGAGCAGGTCTCCATCTTGTAAACCTTCCCTTTCACTCTTGCTGCTATCCTCTTGTCACACATCATCCCTAACACCCACCTCCACTCTGCCTGCGTTCTCTTCTTCAACTCTCTTGTTCACTGTCCATTGCTTCGGATGGTTGACCCCCTATATTTAAACTCATCCACCCTCACTAGCTCTGCTCCTTGCATGTTCACTCTTACACCTGTCTCCTTCTCATTCACACATGTATTCTGTCTTGCTTCTACTGGCTTTCATTCCTCTTCCCTCCAGTGCATACCTCAAACACTCAAGGCTCCTTTACACCTGTTCCTTACTCTCACTACAGATCCCAATGTTGTCTATGAACATCATAGTCCATGGAGACTCCTGCCTGACCCCATCTGTCAGCCTGTCCATCACCACTGCATACAAGAAGGAGCTCAGAGGTGATCCCTGATGAAACCCCACACCCCACCACCATCTTGCTGTCCTCATAGTCTCTGTATACAGTCTAAAGTCTTTTATACAGCCTATGGCCAAAATACCAAGACTAAAAAGACCTCAAAGTTGTCTTTGATTTTAGGAAGACTTTTATACAAAAATGTGTTGAAGTAACATTTTAATCTCCCACAATGGCCTTTTATAATAATAACACATTGGACTATCTTGTTTGTATGATTTTGAATACGCTTTGCATACAGTTTTGCATTAAAAAAAATTCAGACTCCAAACTTTTATGAAAATGAGAACAAGCTAAAAACCTGTAAAGATACACTGAAGGCAGGGTTATCTATGTGACCTTTGAATAGAAAAAACAAAACAAGTCCAAAATTACAATTATACTCTCAAGCACACACACACACACACACACAAAATGATAGGACAAGACAGAATTAAAAAAAAAATCACAATTCAATATCTAAAAAAACCCAGAAAAAAATGAAATGAAATAAAATAAAATATAAACTAAGCCCAGAGTCATCTTTTGACCAGCAGGTGGTGCAAGGTGCTGTATCTCCGTCAGGGTTCCCGTCAATCATTTTACCTCAGAGCTTAGAAGTGCGAGATAACGCCGACCAGGGAGCACTTTGTACAGGAGGCAAGCACAAGTTGTGCGCGCCATGGGGTTTGGCTACTGCAAGGCACAGTTGGCACTTTCCTGAAACTTCTGGAGACAGCTGTGCCCCATTTTCTCTCTCTTTTCTCCCCCTCAGTTACCAGTTAATTTATTCACATCAATATCTCCCGAGAGGCGTTAGCTAGCTCTGTGGTGCTGAAGTTATTTCCAGTTGAGTCGAGTTCACGAGTGGAGGAAACGAGGCAGGATGTACCATGAAGACACCGCAACGTTACAGAGGCCACGCTATGGAAGTAAGTGACATAACTTCTGATTGTTTTCGAGCTAAAAGCAGATGACTCCTGCCTCGGCATGGTTGCGAGGATGAAGACAAGCTAACGTTAGGTGCCTTCAAAGGGATGTTTGATGAGCAACAGGTGGGGTAACCTGCGCCACCAGCTGCGGGATAACTTCAGTAGGTGTGGCTGGCCCTGACAGTGCGTTAAATACGGTTCTAATGTGGCTGTTAGAGGTTTTAGGCGAAAGAACCACATTCTGGATGTTAAAATAAAACTACTAACCTCCTCTCCAAGGTGGCCTTAAATGCAGCACAGCGATTTTTATCTGTTTATTTGACGGTGGAAGCCAGCATAAGGCATTTTTCTCATTGGTTAACCATTAACTTCAGATTTCTGCTGCTGCTGTGAAATGTGTCCCTAACCCCGTGAGCACGCCAAGAATTTAACAGAGTACACTGATCACAATAAACCCAGGGAGGGTTTACTGTAGATATAATGCCCACTGACCAACATCTGTGGGCAAAGTACAACTTTGAAAACAGTCAATATTATCATCAGTGCTGTTTTCTTTTCTTTCCTTTTTTTTTTTTGCTTGTGACCTGGATCATTACATTTTATTGATTATGTCTTGCTCTTGTGAATCCATAAGACGTGTCTCCAGATAAGATAGAGTAGTATGTTGCAGTCTCTAAAGTGGGGTACAAACAAGTTAAAATTTGTTGGCTCAGAATCCCAAAGTTGCCCTTTAACTTGCAAGTGCTGTTTTAAGCCCCACCCCGAGGGCATATGAATGAATGCATGTAATACTGACTTTAGTTTATTGATTTGGTTGGAAAATGGATGAACCAAAAAGCAAACCCTCTCTTGATTGGTAGTTTTCCCCCACCACCAGCCCGCGAAAATGTTACGTAGACTAACCCTGCAGCTAAACAAAAGCATGAGTCATAACCACAGGGACTATAACTCCGGTCCGGTGATCCTGTGACACACAAAGGCAACAAACTCATCCTGATAGTTAAATTTAACACACAGTGCAAGAGCGCAGACAGGCTCTTCCAGGAAGTGTGTGAGTGTCACTAGAGGTAATGTGTAATGGCTGCACTGGGGCTGTTGTGCCTCAGACACATTTTCATCTACATCTGTCTTCTGCACAGCTGGACCACAAATCTGTGGTTGGACCTCTGGATATGATACTCAAGAGAGCGTAAAACATTGCACCTAAATAGCCGGACAGTTACGTCTGTGTAGATGTGGTTGGCCTGTGCATGCGAGCTTTATTTGTCAAGCCTGTACTGAGACTTGGTGAACGGATGTCTCTGCAGGTGGCTGATGAATGGACAAATTCAACAGCGCGTGCTTGAGAGATTTAAAATAATTTAAAATATTATCCATGTAGACACTAGGTAGAAGAGAGTTTAAGGTACCACAGATGCAATTGGTTTAACGTTAAACTAAAGGCATAAAACTCAGCAAAACTGCTTACAGGGTCAGTTTTCAACTTATTGTTTTATTAACTCTTGATCAGTTTTTCGGAAAAATGGCTTGTGCCAAATTTTCAGCATCTGTGTTTAAAAAAAAAAAAAAAAAAAAAAGTTTTAGGAACTGTGCGAAAGGAAAAAAAGGGTTTGCATTGGGCCCAGGTGTGCAGAAGCTCCACTGCCATGAGTTTGATGTCACTGTTTTGCAATGTGAAACTTTCCAAAAAACATGTCAGCGCTGATGGATGTTAAAGCCCAACTTGGGACAAATTAGCAATAACTATAAACTCTCTGTGCAGTGCATCAGCTTCATTCTCTGTATTGGAACTAGTGCATGTTAAATTGTCCCTATCAAACAAATCTTGTACAATAAATAGTTTAAGTCTTTTACACCATCTTTGAGTAATTAGCCAGCCTCAAAGTGATGTGCTACAAAAGATAAAAATAGGCTACTAGAAATGGCTGTATACATTAGGTAACTTAGTGGCTGTACCTTTTGACCAAGCCATCTTAAAAATGTATGTTAAAAAATTCCCAGAAGCTTAGACCTCCAGTCAGCCTTGTTTTACACTGGCAGAAACCTGTCACCAAAAACTGTGCCAGTCCATGTGTAACTTCTGCATCTAGCTTGGACTTAGTTTACTGTAGTGAAAAGTAAAAGCACCCACGTTTGAGATTGTCCCTTTTACTCAGCCAGAAATAAAGACATTTGATTGGATTAGAGCAGAGTAAGGACCGCTAGGGGGAGGAGATCTCATTAAGCTGCAGGTGAAGGTCAGCTCTCAGCAGAAGTCACTGGTCAGTTATGCACCCCATTAAGGCTATTAAAAAAATGACTATGCAGGTGTTCACTGAAGCATGCAGTGGAGTGTTTAAACACGGACCACAGCTCTTAGCATAAAGAAAACCTAATTGAACAGGAACCATCTTCTGTCTTTTTGATTTGTCTATGTATTTATTATTATTATTATTATTATTATTAAATGTATGTTTGGTGTCAGCATTTCTGTTCAGGTCACTCATCTTATTGGACACTTTGAGTGTGAGTGCAATTAAGCACCATTTTTGAGGTGACACTGTGGTAATGATTCTTTACAGTCTGGAGGGACGTTGTGAAGAATGAAATTTTGACCATGTGTTGTTTTGAAATAACCTAGTGTATGCAAAAATAGTTATGACCAATAAGAAAACACAAAACACTATGGAATATGTTACATAATTCAAAACAATGACATCATTTTAAGTTGTTTCCCCCCCCCTTTTACAGCCATTCAGGATGATGAAAGGCTGTCAGCAGAAGAGATGGATGAGAGGAGGCGGCAGAACATCGCATATGAGTACCTGTGTCACCTAGAAGAAGCCAAACGGTAAAGTGGGTGTAGATGAAGGGAGAAACTTTGGATCATGCAGACAAAAGCCTGCCGCTTTTACTTGTATTGTTTGCTTTCACACACCATGTGAGAATTAAGTTGGGTGTGCTCTTTGCCAATCATTAGGTCTGTTTAATATTTATATAGGACAGTTTGACAGTTTAATGAGCAGGAAGTGGTTCAGAAATAAAGTCATGGAGTGAAAGTGAGGGCAGTCTTGTGAATAAGAGACCAAAACAATGTGTGATTAACAGTGTTTGTAGTATTGTGAAACTGCAATGGTGGATAAAGGCTGAATCAGCATGCATGATGACATGGAGGTGTAAACATTCCTGAGAACATGTGTGATTAAGTCCGGGGAGGTGCTGACTTAGTGGAAAGAGGAGCTCATTATCTACTGTACCCTGAAATTCTCCAAAAGCTGAAATGAAATTGCTTTTTAAAAAAAAAACAAAAAAACCCAAAACTCTGTTTTCTAAAGCCAGCACAAATCTGATGAAGAGTCTTTGAGGTGCCTTAGCAAACCTGAAAGCCAACCACTTCCCGTCTTCATATCAGCATCCATCTGAACTGAACAGGAAGTTTGATCATGCTTCTTGTAACACGCTGATTTGACAACCACACCCAGTCCCCCAGAGATTGGAGTAATTTTTCATCTTAAATCCATTGCAGCCTCTGTGGCCTAGTGTTGACTCCGCATTTGCTTTACATCCAAATACCCTTATAGATTTATTGTTTCACAGCTGAACTTTGACTCTTTAAACACGGTTTGAATAGCCTAGATTATGACTGCTTATGACACAGGAGAGTTGAGGCTTTACAAGGCCGGGTAGACTAAACTGAGCACAGCTTCAAGCTTTCATCATAATCACAAAAAAAAAAAAGACAATTCAGGGTCTTTTTTATAGTTTACAGGAAACACTTTAGCAGAAGGCCAACTGAACTGCTTAGAGAACTTTTAGTGAAAAAGATGTTGTAGTAATGTACCAGGTCAACTTTAAAATTACGACATTTAACTTTCTCAGTTTCACTTTTAGCTTCCTTTTTTTTCATCCCAGAGCTCTGTGGTGCCTGTCAGCTGTGGAATGGCACCTTCATTCTGTGAAATGTGTCAAGTTAGATTAGGATTAAGACAGAGCTCTAACAAAGCTGCAAGCCACAGAGAACGAGGGATTAGGCTCTGGTCTCTGGAGGCAGGAGTCAGCAGTCACTGAAGCCAAGCAACAGTGAGTAAGCAGCCCAGTACACCTGAAGAGGTATTTAATTATCCACCGTTCTAACACCTGTAGAAATCTGTCTGTCCAGTGACCCACTCCAGTGTAGTTTAAGCCTGTGTCCATATTTGTGAATGTGTAAATATTGGCAAAACACTTAAACGCATGCCATTTTCAGCCCCTGACCTATTAACTTTGTTAGACTTAGCTCGTTGATGTCAGCAGATACACTATATTGCCAAAAGTATCTCATCATTGAATTCTGGAGTTCTTCTTCCATGGAAGTCATGGCCACAGGTGTGTAAAACCAAACACCTGGGCATGCAGACTGCTTCTTTAAACATTTGTGAAAGAATGGGTCGCTCTCAGGAGCTCAGTGAATTCCACCGTGGTACCGTGATAGGATGCCACCTGTCCAAAAAAATCCAGTCATGAAATTTCCTCACTACTAAATATTCCACAGTCAACTGTTAGTGGTATTATAACAAAGTGGGAGCGATTGGCAACAGCAGCAACTCAGCCACGAAGTGGTAGGCCATATAAAGTCACAGAGTGTGGTCAGTTAATGCGGTCGTGTGCAAAGGTCACCAACTTTCCACAGAGTCAATCGCTATAGACCTCCAAACTTCAGATTAGCTCAAGAACAGTGTGTAGAGCGTTTGATGGATTGGGTTTCTATGGCTGAGCAGCTGCATCCAATCCTTACATCACTAAGCACAATGCAAAGCATCAGATGCAGTGGTGTAAAGCACACCGCTACTGGAATCTAGAACAGTGGAGACGTGATTTCTGGAGTAACCAATCATCCTTCTCCATCTGGCAATCTGATGGACAAGTCTGGGTTTGGTGGTTGCCAGGAGAACGGTACCTGTCCGACTGCGTTGTGCCAAGTGTAAAGTTTGGTGGAGGGGGAATATGGTGTGGGGTGGTTTTTCAGGAGTTGGGCTCGAACCCTTAGTTCCAGTGAAAGGAACTCTTGACGTTTCCAACTTTGTGGGAACAGTTTGGGGGTGGCCTTTCCTGTTCCAGCATAACTGCGTATCAGTGCACAAAGCAAGGACCATAAAGACGTGGATGAGTGAGTTTGTTGTGGAAGAACTTCACTGGCCTGCACAGAGTCCTGACCTCAACCTGATAGAACACCTTTGGCCTGAATTAGAGTGGAGACTGTGAGCCAGGCCTTCTCGTCCAATATTTGTGTCTGACCTCACAAATGCGCTTCTGGAAGAATGGTCAACAATTCCCATAAACACACTCCTAAAGCTTGTGGAAAGCCTTCCCAGAAGAGTTGAAGCTGTTATAGCTGCAAAGGGTGGGCCATATTAAACTATAGATTAAGAATGGGATGCCACTCAAGTTCATATGCGTGTGAAGGCAGATGAGCAAATACTTTTTGCATTATAGTGGATATCGATTTCAGTAAGCATGGGTGGTAATAATGACATTATTAATGAATCAGTTTTATTCACTGAATCATTTTTGTCATGGCAAAGAGCCAGCATGCCCAGGGTCCTGAAACTGAAGCTGCTACATTTCAGTCAGTTCATCATTTGTTTTATTCTATTTACACCTGTGCCACTACTGCTGTAACATATCTGTAAAAACGTCTAGCGGGACAAACTAGCTGCCAAAAAGATGTGCTGCTCTCTGTTTAAACCTGCAAGTTTTATGTAGTGCACCGCACTAAAGGGAGTTAAAAAAATAAACAGCCAGTAAGGTCAATGACATTGTTCTGTCTGACAGCATGTGGGATGGACAGAAGTAAATTTTTCTTAACAGTACTTAGCAGTGGCTAATTTCTTTAGGTCAGACTCATAAAGGTTGCAAGCTTAGTTTAATATCTGAAAATTTTCTGTTATATGTTGCACATTTAATCAAAAATTCACAGAAGATTGCTTTATTGTTCCCCTGCATTTTTTTTAAATTTTTTTTTTTACATCTATTCATGGACAACAGATGCCAGTTAATAGACATTCCCCCCTGCAAAACACACACACACACACAAACAGTTGCAGAGAAGGAGACCTTGTACTCTTGCCGGAGAGTAAACAAATGATGGTTTACATTTGTAGCTTTTCTGGATGGGGAGCTTTCTGGTTTGCTTTGATGCAGGATGGCCCCGAGGGCTCCAATGTCCTGTTTGCTTTAAGTTAACAACATTACACTAATCTTTCAACACATTTTTTCCAAAAAAGTAAAATAAAATTCTGTGGTTACACAAACAAACATGCACAACACAACTCATGACTTGCATGACTAAGCTTCATGATGCAAGCTTGCCAAAGCCACTGTGTAGTCAGAAATACTGAAGCTGAAAGCAAAAGAGGATAGTTTACTAATCATGTGTTTAGGTGGGATAGACCTTTGTTCTAGAGTCCTGAAAGCTGTATTTTATTTTAGCACAGTGGGTCACAGATTGGACAATAACAGGAAGGGATTTTTTGGAGGACTGTAAACAGGGGCTGCTTCAGGAGACAAGTTCTCCCATCATTGTTTTACAGACAGGAAGTGGCGTTTCACAGGAGAACTATGTAACCCATGCAGGATGTTCCTGCACCATGTGTTCATGTACCAATCAGATTTTCTTTTTTCCTCTGTAATCTGGAATATCAAGTACACTTGCTCTTCATTAACATGCTACTTGTATTTAGAGATGTATAAAGATCTAAAAATGTATTAGGTTTTTGATCTGAGTTGGCCTTAGCCACTAAGTTGTGTTGTGTTTTCTGTACCAGATTTCAAGTCATGTAGTTTCAGGTGGGCTTTATGTTTGAAAGTCAGTGTTGTGCAGTTGCACTAAGTAGGATCACATAATATGAGCAAAATCTTTAAGGTGTGATAATTAATATTGTGTGGTATAATAAATATTAAAGTTAATTTAGGGCTTCCCGTAGGAGAGCTTAGGTGCAATGAGGTTGTGAGAGTTCTCTGATCTCACTATACAATATCCATTTGTGTGTAACATCCATTCAAACCATCCAAACCATCTATCATGGGTTGAAAGGCACAGTACAACCTGGACGGGTCAACAGTCTATTGCAAGGCTAAAACAGAGACAGACCACCATTCATGCTCACATTGAAATCTATGGCCAGTATAGAATAACTATGTAATTTAACATGCATGTCTTTGGACGGTGGGGGGAAGCCAGAGTACCTGAATTGGACCCACGCAAGAATAAGTGGCAGCTTATTCGGGAGCTTGAGATGCCAGAATGCACAGGAAGGGGCCATCTCCAAACTGTTCCCACAAAGTTGGGAGCATGAAATAGTCCAAAATGTCCTGGTATGCTGATACATTAAGAGGTCCTTTCTCTGGAACTAAGCAACCACCAAACCCAGACTTGTCCATCGGATTTTAAAACTGAGAGGCAAGCTTTGTCACTCCAGAGAACACGTCTTCACTGCTCTAGAATGTAGGGGCATTGTGTTTTAGACCACTGCATCTGACACTTTGCATTGCGCTTGGTGATGTAAGGCTTGGATGCAGCTGCTCAGCCATAGAAACCCATTCCATGAAGCTCTCTACACACTGTTTCTGAGTTAATCTGAAGGACACATGAAGTTTGGAGGTCTATAGCAACTGACTCTGCAGAAACTTGGTGACCTCTGTGCACTACGCGTCTCAGCTTCCGCTGACCCCACTTTTTGCACTTTTTGCACATCCTATCATAGCACCACACTGGAATTCACTGGACTCCTGAGAGCGACCCATTCTTTCCCCAATGTTTGTAGAAGCAGTCTGCATGCCTAGGTGCTTGGTTTTATACATCTGTGACTATGGAAGTGATTGAACACCAGAATTCAGTGATTTGAGTGAGTGAGTGAATACTTTTTGCAATATCATGTAGCCTTAGCCTGTGAAATTGTACATTCTTTATATAGAGAAAAATGTTATATCAAAAGTATTTTACAGAAATTGGTCACTTTTCTCTCATCTTATTATACATGAAATTATTTTATAGCAAAATGTTGTGGCTATCTGAACTCTTCATTTTATGAGTAAAGGCAGAGCCTTTAGTCTTACATAATCTGCAGCACTTGCTGAAATCATTATACGAAAGCTTATTCCTCATGGTGTATAATCTGCACAATTAACTGGGTTTGTGTTGATAATGTTTGTAGAAGCAGTCTACATGCCTAGGTGCGTGTGTTTGTGGCTGTTTTTATTGTGCTGACATATAAGACACATAATTTAACACACTGGATCCTTGGTGCACCCACACAGCCTTAATTAACCTAAACAAGATATCCTCTGCATGCATGTGGGAAGTAATGCTTTGTTGCTTTTGTTAAGACTGAAAGGCGACAGGAGTTGTTGGTATATATAATACCTATAACTGAAACATGACTGGGATAAATAGCTGTGAGCTGTACACTGTAAATTCAAGTGTATGATGATTAGCAAACAGCCTGTATATAATTGTTCTCTTAAGTTTCAAACATCTAGGATAAGGGAACCATAGCAATAAATGTAGTCTTACTTGCAGGCAGTAAGATAATGCGTAACAGACTTCTTAAATCATGATGATTCACTGTGCTCACAAATCATTCACTAGTCCTTTGGAATGGATTTTTTCCCTGATGTCCCTGGGAATAGTCTGGCAGAGGTTGTGTTCCTGAAGCCATTGCTTAAGCTTTCAAAGGGAAATTACATCAGCATGAAAGGAGGTCAAGTAAATTCTAATATAAGCGATATTTTTCTATTCAGTTTTTAGTTTTCACCTTTCTGTAAAACTCCTCTAGGGATAAAGCTTGCTCTCTTTTTCATTGTTGCACGCTGTTGTCTAGAACTTTAATGAAAACTTTAACCACAGTGCATTTTTTGCTTTAGACTAATTGAAGTAGTATTATGTTGTTTTGATCAATGTTTCCTTCATTCTTCCCTTGACTTGTAAACTCAAAGCACAGATGGAAATGTGTGTTTAGCCCCCTTCCTAAAGCATGCTGGCCTCTGTGTGGGTGTTGCCAGTAACAGTTGCCAGTTCCCTCCCATACACCGACTACTTTGTTGCTCTGCTTAATCAAAAAACTTTCAGTTAATTTCAGCAGCAATGACTCTTACAAGCATAATGAAAACATATTGCACATTTCTGTTAATAGTGGTGCCCCATTGCAGTAATTTGGTATAAAGTGACTCAGCTTTCATTTATTATGGGACTGAGGTAAAAGCTGAAATCTTAGTCTTATATTTATCCAAACTTTTGGTAATTAGTGGCCATCACAAGCATAACTAAATTTGTGTTTCCAGAAATTTAATTCATTTATTTTTCCACTCACTTTATTTTTTGCTTGTGTGAGTGCAGCAGGTGCAGGAAAATTCAATATTGACTTGCTGACTGCACGTAGGAATTCTGCCACCAAATATCTCTGCACTGCTCCCTATCAGCTGTGCGGGTAAAACAGACTGGTAACCACAGCAGTGTAAAAGGAAAGTCAATTTAATGTACCTAGCGATTTAAGATATAAAGTTTTACTTACAGTGCATCCCTAAAGTATTCAGAACCCTTCACTTTTGTTCACATTTTGTCTACACTCTGAGTACTTAGTTGAAACACCTTCAGAAGCCATTATAGCCTCAGCTCTTCTTCTTGTTTGCAGATTGGACAGCCATTTTAAGGTCTCTCCAAAAATGTTTAATTAGGTTCGAGTCAGGGCCGTAGCTGGACCATTCAAGGACATGCAAAGTCTTATCCCTGAGACAGTCTTACAGTGTCTGGGCTGTTTGCCTAAGGTCACGGTCCTGTTAGATTTAGAAGGTTAATCGCTGGTGTAGTCTGAAGTCCTTCGAGATCTGGAACAGGTTTTCATTAATACCACCACTATACTACGCTCTGTTCAGGCTTCCCTCAGCTGTGACCAGTTTTCTTGTCCCTGCTCATGGAAAAACAAGCTTGTTGCTGCCACCACCATACGTCACTGTTGAGATGATATTGGGCAGGAGATGAGCTGTCCCTGGTTTCCTCTATACACAGTGCTCAGAATTAAAGTCAAAGCACTCAGTCTCATCAGACCAGATAGTGTTTGTTGTTTCTTACAGTCTGACTTTACTAGCTTTTTAGCTCTAGTGCCAATGACAGACAACAGTCAGCTGTGCTGATCCAATACTGACAGCTCGGTATTGACCGTCAACTTTTTGCTAAATTCACTACTCCTTTATATTTGAAATCTTCTGAAACTTGGCACAAATACTCTTTTTGTGTTTACCTTTAATCCCTACTCTACTTCTCCCTTATTCCTAGGCCTGAGCTCTACAAAATGCTTCACACAAATAGTTTATTTTCAATTTTTTTCTTTTAAAGATAAACAGTGCATTCACGTTTAACTTCAGTAACTACTTCTCTATTATTTATTGGCTGAATTGTTTGAAACTTGCTACAAGTATTCATTGGGAAATTTTTTACCAAATGTTGCAGTTGTAATTCAGATTTTTGACTTTGATTTTTTTTTTAAATGATTTTTCAAAAATTTTCAAGGAAACAATTTAATACTTTTAATTTTTTTAATGCATTTTTGAAAACTGTAAAAAATAAAAATTAATTATCAGTTCAATGATGGTTGATGTATAGCCAAATTTATTTCCTTTCCAATATATTGCATATGGTGCAAGTAAAACATTTGACAGTGGTGCTTTATTGGCCAACAGGTCTCTTGCTATGTCTTCCACTTGAGGAGAGGTCTCAGTCTGCCTGTTCTGCTGTAATGCTCACATCAGTAAAGTGCTGTGGTGATGGTTGTCCTTATGGAGGCTTCTTCCATCTCCACACAGCACAGGAGGAGCAGGGATAAATCACTTTCTTGGCTCAACTTATTGCTCAGTTTCACATGCAGCCACTTCCAGAAAGGGACTGGGTCATAGCTCCTTTAGCTCATTATACCTTATGGCTTGCTTTTTGCTCTAACATGCATTGTCACCTGTGAGGTGTGTATCTTTCTAAATCGTGTCCAGTTGAATTTTCCACAACTGCACTGCAGCGGGACACCCAAGTCTTTATTTATTTAAAAAAAATAAATGTAAAGAAAATGTTTTTAAATTCTGTTCTTTCTTTGTTATCATGATGTGTTAAATGTAGATTGAGGGGAAAATGAATTTAAAAATAAAACAGAAGGCAGAAGAAAGTAAAGGTGTCACAATAATTATTTAGAATGCAATACAAATGAGTTGATCTGTCAGTGTAATTTGTTGTGTACTAATAGTGTAGTCTCATTTTCTTCTTCATATTCATTTTTGCTAATCAACAATTTTAGATGATGTCCTTTTTTCTCTGTGTAATTAACAGCCATGCTTAAAATGTATAGTTAATGTAATTAACATCAGGCTATTGCTGGGGGTTTGTTTGGTTGCAGGAGATCAGTACGTGAGATGCGCTTGACATCTGAGCTTAATATTTGTGCTCTGTTAGGTGGATGGAGGCCTGCTTAGAGGAGGACTTGCCACCTACCACAGAACTGGAGGAAGGACTTAGGAATGGTGTCTACCTTGGCAAACTTGCCACATTTTTTGCACCAAAAATGGTTTCAGAGAAAAGGATCTATGACAGAGATCAGTCCCGTTATAAGGTAAGGCTTCTCTTCTTTTGTTGAACTTATTTAGATAAGGCCAATAGAAGAATTATTGCTAAATCTGAACTTTCAGATTGCATCACAACAGACAGAACAACTGTTTCCAGACATCCCAGGTACTTCCTGACAGTTAAAAACCGTTTTGAACAGGAAAGGAGGAGATGTGACAGACCAGCGTTGAGGGCTACCTGTAAGCTGATGTGCTGCTACACTAAAGCACAAAAATATCTGGATTATGCCAGTATGAGTTTTTAGCCAATAGACCAGCTCAGCTGTTACTCATTTTATGGTTAATAATGAAGCATTAATTGTGAATGCTGTATTTTTCAGTTCCTCCCCATGTGTGGCTACAATTTAATATCTGTGCTTCTGTGGTTATCTTTAGAGCAAAGGGCTGCACTTCAGACACACTGACAATACAGTGCAGTGGCTCAGAGCCATGGAGTCAGTGGGCCTCCCCAAGGTAAGGTGCTTGCACAGCCAAGAGCACCACAGACACTTTAAATTCTCTTTCACATTCATCACACTTTAAGTGTAGCTTCATTAAACTGAAACAATTTAAAATACAAAACAAGACTGAGAAAATGCAATAACTGAAGTTAAAAGTATCGTAACTTGTTCATAATAAGTAAGATGCATCAGAAGTTTAGAGTTGTTGAGTTAATTTGGACAGGGATTTTTTTTAAGTGTATGATGTAAGAAAACAAACAAAAAACAGTTTGGGTAGAAAGATCCTGTTGCAGTGATGCTTAACACCATAACATAACATACATGCCTGTACATTGGCTTTTTGGTTTGTACTTATTCATATTAGAGATCAGATGGCACCTAAGACTTTTTAGCTACATTAAATTGTAATGAAGATGTAGTAGTTCTGATAGAACAATGTTACCTATATATTATCATTATCATTTATAAGAAGTAAGAATATTCTTTCGTCTTTCTAATAATTTAAACTTACCTGCAACCATTTCCATCTCCCTAATTCAGTGTCAGTGTCTAAGTGGTTGCCCATTAGTAATTTATTTGTGACATGATTAAGAAGAGAATTTTAGAAACAGGCAAGACTGTTGACTATATATATAAAGCTACTAATATAAAGTGTGTTTCAGAGATTGTTAGAGATTGCTATTGAAACGTAAACTTTACTATATTTATAGCTGTTGGATAGTTGATTCATTATTTGCCCTGTGCTTGCTACTTCCCAGACATCTAAAGCCTATAATGTGGAAAACAATGTGCAGGATTGTGTGCTCTTGTTAAGTTGCAGCACAAAAGAGTGTCAAGGCTCTAATAAAAGAAGAGTGACTAATACCTGTTGTGGTTTCTGCTTTCAGATATTCTATCCTGAGACGACAGATGTGTATGATCGCAAAAACATGCCCAAGGTGGTGTACTGCATTCATGCACTGAGGTAAGACTAAAAGGATTCCAAAAAACATAGTGATTTTTCACTTGACTGTCTTCATGCACTTCTCTCTTCTGACAGCAAAATTGCTCGCTCATCTGTTATCTTTTTGTATGCGCTGAGCCGTTTTTTGGTTTTTTTTCCCTGAAGGATCCACACCTGAATACTCACTGTGATTTCATTTCATGAAATGTAAACCAGCAAACTAAAATGTTGTTTTAGATGACCTGAAAGCTAAGTTATGGCATCTGTTAGGGTTAAACTATGAGCCAGGGTCGGGTACATTTGTCTGTACAATGTTGACTAATTCCTGTCTGCAACATAAAAAGTATACATAAAAGCTGGACGTAGCTTTCAACTTGAAAAGCTAATCCAGTGCAGAAGTGACTTAAACCTGCATTCTTTCTAGTGGCTACCAGAAGGCAGCTCATCTGGTTGTAAAGAAGGAGAATTGAGGTTTCTCAAGTGATGTCAGGCGCACATTGCTTAAGTGTTGTCCACTATATTGGACATGATACAACCACTGGTTGTTAGGGAAATGTATATTCTCTAATTGGCTGTGGTTTTTTTTTTTTTCTTTTGATGGGTGAAATCAGTTGCAAAGAGGTGATGCACCAAAGACCTCCCAGTGACTGCTTTTGTTGCTATCAGAATGCCACAGTTGACTACAGATTTTCAGATTTGTCTGCAAATGCTGACTAACTACTAGCCCATCGGTAGTAAAACTTAAAAGAATGCAGTGCAAACTGGAAATGGAAAAGGTTCCCCTTCAAAGTAAAATTGTGCCTCCTTGTTGGAGCCAACAAGTTTCAAAAGTTAATGTTACATGTGTGGTTAATGGTCACGTGTCTGCAAAACCTCAAGATAAAGCAGGGAATGGTTTATGTCAGACCTACCTGGTCACTGAGCAGCCACTGTCCTATGAGCAAGCAGTAGTGAAGGTCAGAAGTGCTTAGCTCACAGCTTCCTGATGAAACTGTAGGTGACATTGTGGTGCTAAGTCCATACAGTCTATAGTGCTGCTGTAGTTTGCTCAAACTTTTGTCACTGACATTTACAAACTCTCTAATTTATATATTTTTTAAATTTGAATCAGGTTGTGGCAGACAATGCAGAATTTAAGGACAATACCTAGACAGATGTATAAAACTACTGACAGTTATGGAGAGAAGTTTACATACGCTCATCATGGGAATGAATGTCATGGTAATTTGGGTCTTTTAATGATTTCTTTGAACTGTTCTTTTCCAGGGTGGAATGATGGTGCAGCATACATCTTTAATGACTTTAAAAAACAAGAATTGGGTGCACACGTTTTAATTTACTTTGAATTTTTTCTAATCCACACAGGGTCTAAAGTGATTAGTGATCATGTTTGATACAACTGGTAGTTTGTTTGCCAGCATTAAAACGATTTATCTGACAGCTCTCATTGTGTTGACCAATACTCAGAACAATGGGAAGTTCCAAGGAACTCAGTGAAGATCTAGAAAGGAGAATTGTAGACTTACACAAGTTGGGAAGGTCTCTTGGAGCCATTTCTAAACAACTGCAGATAAGTACATGTTATTGAAATGTTTCACCACTTTGCTAGTGTCTGTAAGAAGAGCCACACTGTCACCCTCAGATGAGAGGAAATTGGTTAGGATGTTCAGGAATCACCGAGGAACCACCAAAGCTCAAGCCTGGCATGAATTGGAAAGTGCTGGAACCCCAGCGTCACTGTCCACAGTAAAGCCAGTTTTACATCACCGTGGACTAAGAGGGGACTGACCAAGAAAGAAGCCCCTGCTCCAAAGCTGACACCTTCAAGCACAACTGAAATTTGAATCTTTGGCACAACTGGGTGTTTCTACAGGACAGTGTTTTGGAATGGATCAAGCAGGCCAATATTAAGCTTCTGGAATGGTTTTCCCAAAGCCCTGACCTCAGCCCTATTGAAAATTTGTGGACTATGCTTAAAAGCTGGGTGTGTGCCAGCAAAGCAACTAATTTAAATTAACTCTACCAATTCAGCCAAGAAGCGTCTGTTCAAAGTGCAACTTACTAAGGGTCATTTAAGGAAATATGTATACTTTTGACCCTGTGCAGATCAGAGAAAATCCAAAATAAATTCAAACTTGTGCACCTAGTTCTTGTTTTTTCTTTATTTCTTTTTTTTTCTCTTAAAGCCATTAAAGATGTATTCTGTAAAATCATTCCAGCCTGGAAAAAGAAAAGTTAAAAGAAATCATTAATAGCCCACAATTACCATGACATTCATGACCAAGATGAGTAGATGGAAACTTCTGACCACAAATGTACAGTGTGTACATGAAGCCTAACTTCCAACCTATGCATCAAAAGCAGAAGCAGTACTTTGTAAATGATTTGAAACAGAAACTGGAAAGCATCATTTCTACTTTAGTAGGCCAGTGAGGTTTTATGAGTTGTTCGATATGTCATACTGTATATTATCCTGAATCAGTTTTGTAGCTATAGCTATTTCCTAATAAAGTTTTGTGGTCTTTAGGGTGGCTTGTGCATTGCTGTAGGCCCTTGATTATTCACTTGAGATGACTTTGAATGAAATGTAGGGCGAATTTGATCTTTCTAACCCATCCAGTTAGCCAAACACACATTTAGGGAGTGGTTATATGAGCTGCCTGGCTTGTTTTCTTTGTTGTAGTGTTTTGGTGAGGTCCTGTGAGAATTGGTTTCCTTCCCCCCTTGTGCACACACGTGCTCTTCCTTCCTGCAAATCCAGCTCAAGTCCCACAAGTTCTCATGAATGTTATTCCTCCCTAGGTACAAACTTACAGAGACCCATTCAGGAACATGTACGAGTAATATGGACCTCACAAGTAAATGTTAAAACTCTTCTTAAAGTGATAGAGATGTAACCACAACTGTAGGGAACCAAAAAAACAAAGGGAATCCACAGTCTAAAGAGCCATCAGCTAGTCAGCTGATCATCTTTAACCCCTGTGGCTGGTGATCAGCCACCTTCATTAACCCTAGTCAGCTGTTTCGGTGTTTGTATCCCAGACTGAATCAGCTGCCTGCATGTTTCAACATTACCTTTTGTTTAAGCAGATTTTGGACTGTTTCTTTGAAGCCTTTGTGTGCCAACTGTAGTACATCTTATGTTTACACACACTGGGACCAAAGGGCAGAACAACCACAAGCCACTATAGCTCCTCCATTTAGAGCTATACTGATGCCAGACCTCCCTTAAGTATCTATAATTCATTGCCACTTATCCAGTACCTGCCATAAGATGAAAGTTTCATGAAGTTTCCAGTCATCTCCTTGTTAAATTCATTTGCTTGGTGGTGGACTGCGTCTGCTCACTACTGTGGTGGTGCTTGTTGTAATTTGAGCCAGTGTTACCCCCCTGTGGTGTAAGTGTGACACTACAAAGAGAATAATGTCAAATCAATCTTGAGAGAAAAATAAATATCTAGTTTTATTTTCATGTTATCTTCTACATTTTTTTATTATTTTTTTTGCATGACTCTTTTATTCTCTGTTTTTTTTGGTTTTCCAGCTTGTACTTGTACAAACTGGGAATTGCACCACAGATCCAAGACCTGCTGGGGAAAGTGGACTTTACAGGTAACAATCATTTAAATTACCTGAAACTAAAACATAGCACAAAACTTATTAATAACACATCATTTCATGCCTAGCACCTAGCCATACAGACTGCTTCTACAAGCATTTGTAAAAGAATGGGTCGCTCTCAGGAGCTCAGTAGCATGGTACCGTGAACAGATGCAACCTGTGCAACAAGTCCAGTTTTGAAATTTTATCTCTACTAAATGCTCCACAGGCAACTGTTAGTGGTGTTATAACTAAGTGGAAGTGACTGAATGACAGCAATTCAGCCACAAAGTGGTAGGCCACTAAAATGACAGAGTGGGGTCAGTGGATGCTGAGGCGGGTAGTGCGCAGGTCATCAACTTTCTGCCGAGTCGATCGCTACAGATCTCCAAACTTCATGTGGCCTTCAGATTAGCTCAAGAACTGTGCATAGAGAGCTTCATGGAATGGGTTGTCATGACTGAGCAGCTGCATCCAAGCCTTATATCACAGTGATATGCAGTGGTGTAAAGCACACCGCCACTGGATTGTAGAGCAGTGGAGATGTGATTTCTGGTGACCAATCATGCTTCTCCATCTGGGAATCCGATGGACAAGTCTGGGTTTGGTGGCTGCCAGGAGAACAGTACCTGTCTGACTGCATTGTGCCAAGTGTAAAGTTTGGTGGCGGTACCAAGACATTTTGGACAATTTGATGCTCCCAACTTTGTGGGAACAGTTTGGGGATGGCTCTTTCCTGTTCCAACATGACTGTGCATCAGTGCACAAAGCAAGGACCATAAAGACATGGATGAGTGGTTGTGGAAGAACTTGAGTGGCTTGCACAGTCCTGACCTCAACCTGATAGAACACCTTTGGGCTGAATTAGAGTGGAGACTGTGAGCCAGGCCTACCCGTCCCAACATCTGTGACTGACCTCACACATGCGCCTCTGGAAGAATGGGCAACAATTCCCATAAACACACTCCTAAAGCTTGTGGAAAGCCAGAAGAGTTGAAGATGTTACAGCTCCAAAGGGTGGGCTGACATCATATGAAACCCAATGGATTAAGAACGTAATGTCACTCAAGTTCATATGTGTATGAAGGCAGACAAGCTAAGACTTTTGGCAATATAGTTTGTATATATATATAGCAGTAAAATACAATACAAGGAGTGGTCAGGATGTTTAAAATCTTGCCCCTTGAATTTAAAATAAGTTTAAAAAAAAACCTTATCTGATTTCCATTTCAACCATCCTCTCCTTCACAATCATTTTCTCATGTGTTCTTGGTTTGTTTTTAGTGTAGTGCAGCTACTGTTTTTAAATTGTTCCTTTTGTAGTTTTTGTTCTTGCTTCACTTTTTGAATTGCTGTCTCCAAGATGTCAAACCTTCAACTTGATTTTCATGTTGGAGAATGTGCTGTTTGCCCTCACATGATGGCATGCTCCATGGTTCAGGCAGTTTCTAATGAATGTCCTCACATATGCTCCTCATATTACAACAGAAGTCTGTGTTCTCATCCAGGGGAACAGGTTCACTGTACACAATACAGTGTTAATCAAAAATAAAAAGCATGCTCCTGGTAACACTCCTGACTTTATGTGATGCCCCTGGGCTTGAAAACTATGATCTTGACAACTTAAGACCACTGGTTAATTACCAGAGATCTGGCTGTCATCAGTATAGATGATTTTCCATCCACAACGAGACAATAAAGGGATTTCCACATGACAAGAAAGATAAGTGAGAAGATAAGCTTTAGGAGGAAATTGGATAATTTAAGAAACAAATAAAGTATTAGATTTTTTTTTTTTTAATGGGTTAAGCCTTGGAACTTTCTGAATGCACCTCACAGTGTACCAATAGGTCCCTTACATGCATTTGTCATGGTGTTCTAAGAAAAACATGGAGATTCTGTCTTCATCTATGACTTAGTCTTCCTCTCCTTTGGTATGAGAGAACTGTTGTTCTTGTTAAATGTTGTTCTAATAGCAACTTATTTTTAACTAACAGCTTTCTGAAGTTTATGAAATATTTATTTGAGGGTTTTGGTGACTCAAATATTTTGTGTATGAGCTTTTTTAACAGTCATTGCCAGCGTGTTGATGCCCACATTTAAGATTTTATACTCTTAAATTTATTTGTTGGCTTTTATTTTGCTGTACTGTGTAACTGCTGTTTCCCATTTCAATAATATATGTGTCTTCCAGAGGAAGAGATCAGTAATATGAGGAGTGAACTGGACAAGTATGGCATACAGATGCCAGCTTTCAGTAAAATTGGTGGTATCTTGGCCAATGAGCTCTCAGTGGATGAAGCTGCCTGTGAGTCCTGTGATCTTTTAACCTGAACCCCTCGGTTGTTTCTGAATGAAGTTAACAGAGTTGGCATCCAATGCTTCCACTAAATGCACATTGTCTCTTTAGTGCATGCTGCTGTGATTGCCATCAATGAAGCGGTTGATAGAGGTCAAGCATCTGTCACAATGGGAGCCCTGAACAATCCTAATGCAATGCTGAGGAACACACAGGAAGCTCTGGCCCAAGACTACCAGGACACACTGAGCCAGTCCAAGGCTTGTAAGCGGGATCAGTCCTTGGGGAGGGTGAGAAGACTTGCAAACACTTCTCGGAGCTGTTGCTTTCTTGTTTAGCATCTTAGCTGCAGGTCCAGCTGTACTTGGAAGTTTTAAACTATTGCTGCATGCTAAAAGAGACTGGATTGCTATGTCATTAAAAAAACGGTTTAAAAAAACTGCATGTGATACACAAATGACTCAGAGACTGGGAATAGGCATTTCTGATTTCTTACCAGCATACACTGAGGCAAAAAAAAAAAAAAAAATATATATATATATATATATATATATATATAAAAAAAATTTTAAGGAAAAAGAGAAAAAGAAACAAACACAACTCAACTGGAGCCACAACATGTTCAGTTTTAACCTTGTTAAAACTGTTTCTCCCCAGTTTAATATTAACTTAAGTTAAACCATGGGCAGCAAATGATTAAGTTGTATCTAACCTCTGCAGAGGTTGAGTTTTCTGTGGCTGAGAGCGTATGCATTCTTCGACCACCAACAGATTTTAAACATTCATTGTTGGTCTGAATGTTGTGTTACTAATGTATGAAATGGAATCATGTATGATATTTCAAAAAGAATTTAAAGAATGCAGGAATTTGATATGTGTGTGACAACAGTAGTAACTAGGGGACTGCAATGGCATCTGAAAGGGTTGTCTACACTGACTTACTCCCCAGGCTTTGCAAGCACATTCCAGTGACTGCAGTGCAAGCTGTATTTACCTAACCCTCCACGCCATCCGACATCTCGCCTCCCGTTCTCTTTACAAATACTGTGTAAACAGTAACTGTTTTTTTTTAACCTCCCATTCTCATTTATATTACCACACTAATGTAAATGAAAAAGAGATAGTCAATACAAAGGGCTGAAAAACAGTGTTCTTTCCCTAATAATATAATATAAATATATTTTCTTTGTTAGTGGTCGTCAGTTGCTGCTGAAGAAAGAGATGTTTATGAGGAGCTGCTGACTCAACAGGAAATCCAGACCTGCATTGATCTGGTCAACAGTAAGAGCTTCCTATGTTTGCTTTACATACATTGTCACAAAACACTGTCATGCGCCATGAATTAATTCTTTTTTGCATGAAAACTGATCTAGTACTTTATGCATATTAATACTAAACATCTGTAAAATCAGATTATGCAGCATATTTACACAGTTGATAAAAAAGTAACATTAAATTAACCTTTTAACCTTAAGTTTAAATCCTTTTCTTGAAGACTTAAAGTATCTGCTGTATTGCTCACTGGTGTTTGTCTTTTTCCTGTTTTCAGTTCAGACAGCAATAAGGCAGGTGAATCAAGCTGTGTCGAGCCAGGATAAAGCTGCTCTGCTGGCTGCACTTAGGCTGGAAGCTCTGGCTTTGTTCGGTGTTCAGGAGTCAAACGGCCGCTGGTACCTGGAACATTTTAGCAACTACTGCCAGCATAAATCTAAGGTACACTGAGTCAGAGTTGTTTTCTCAGTTGTTGTTTAATTTGTTTCCATCTGTTGATATATAGTAAATAATCGGTTACCAGATGGATTAAAAAAAAAGAGCAATACTTAAACCTATTTCTAGATAACCATAGTTTGTTTCAAATGCACATCCTCAGCCACTTTTCTCTCTATGGCCTTACATAAAAGCATACTGAATAATGACGGGGGGGGCTTATTGGTATCTTTCTAGTGTACTCTAATTTCTGTGCTTCAGGATGGTGGGAGGGTCCCAATACTGGACAAGGAAGAGATTCAACGAGTTGTCAGCTCCTGCAATGACTTTGCTGAGGCAGAGAAACGAAGTAAGTGGCTTTTGTAACTTACAGATGTTTACTGATGAGTTCAAAATCAAGCCTTTTTTTTCACAAAATATGCAAAGTCTAATCAGTCAAGTACACTGCATGAATCATTATTTAATATGGGTTCTCAAAGGTCATTCAACACATAATGTATAAGCTGGGGAAAAATACTATTTTCATTCATTTGGGAAACTGTCCATTCTATCATGAAAAACGCGACTTTCTGTTGTAATTTTCTTTATCAGAACTTGAAGCAGTTGCAAGAATCAATACAGCCATTCGCCTCGGCAATGCTTTGGAAACGGTGGAGGAGCTGATCAACCCTGAGGCACAGCTGCCAATTGTCTACCAAACTGCTGCCAACCTCTACCAGGCTGAACTTTTCAGTTTGCAGCTACAAGGGGGACGGGTGAGACATGCTTCAGACTGTGGACATGGATGTTGATACAAATATCCTTAGCAGGTGTAGATAAGGTTAGTGCTAGCTATATAATGAAGTCATCAATTTTTTTGATCCAGTATTTTATGTTTACCAGCCTGGACTGAGCCATGAGGAGCTGAGTGTAGCTGTAGAGATGCTGTCAGCTGTAGCAGTGTTGAATGAAGTTCTGGACACCAAAGACCCTCAAGCTGTGATTGAGCAACTAACAGACTCTCCTCTGGGCTTTACCAACATAGACCAAGACAACCTTAACAGGTAAGATGGCTGCAGGATAGATGAAGAACCACAGGTATCACTGAAGGAGCAAAATAAAAAAGGAGTTTAGCTTAAGAGGTGCTAAATTTCTAAATGAACCCAAATATCTTTTTCTGCATTATGATTTGTAAAAGTATTAATGGCTATCAGACGACACATATTTTACTACAAATTGTGATAGGCTAATAATTTTGGTTGGATTCTGTCAATTAGTGTTTTGTTGTCGCTGTAATGTCAGTTTTTGCTTTTAAAAATTAATTTGAGTTAAATAAGGTATAGGGATAATGTATTTGCACATCCACACAAATTCCAGTCATTTCATTTGATGCACTGAAACCTTTCAAAACTCTTTGACTCTTTTCTTCAGGTATGCTGACATGCTTATCAAAGAGCGAGCTGACGCACTTTCCACAGGCCAAGAGTTTCTCACCTGGAATGATGTTCAGAAATGCATCGACACAGTGAACGTTCAGGTCCAAGAAGAGCATGAACGTAAGAACGTCTCGCAGTTTTCCGGTTTTGGTTTACACGTTACAGCAATTGTTTTGTCTTGTGCAACTAATCAGTTTGTGATGCAGTTTGGAGAACCAACACAACAGAGCAGGAACAACAGTTTAAGAACCATTAGGTCAAAAAAATTAATAATCATATGATGGACCCAAGTTTATATATATGACCCTGGTAGGTGTCTGAGAGACCAGCAGCAGAAAAGGATTAGGTGAAATAAAGCCCACCAGCAAGAAACATATTTGTGATGTGAGGAGATCAAGTGGAGACCTGGGTAGGTTTCTTGGTTTGATAGTTAGCACTGTGTTACATAACAGTACTGTAAAGTTTACAAGGACATGTCGAAGAAATGACAAAAATAGAAACTGGCTGTTTAATAAAGGCAGGAGTATTGATACTTGTTGCAACAATAAGTAATCCACAAGGATTAGCTGGGATTAGTCATCTTGTGTTGTGTAACATAAGATGACATGTTTTGAGTGGACAGAGATAACTTACGTGGAAGCTCACAGACACATCCACTTCAGACAGATGTGTGAGCATTGCTTTTGCCTGCACCAAAACCTGAAGCTGCTGGTGAATGCATAACTAAAGTGCTTTTGTCTGCTGAAAGAACCATATCAGTTATCACAGTGTGTCACAGAGTCAGGGCTAAGATATTACATCCAATCTCAATTATATATATATATTTTTAACCAAACAATGTGCTTAAACTAAATATTTTACCATATTTCTAAATTCAGACTCAATATGACCTACTACTACGCAGGTGCACACGGCTCCCTAAAGCTTAGTAGTGAAAGTGCTCAAAATACTATTTTTTTTTCTGGCATTTTCTCAAATTACCTTTTCAAATAAAAAAATTCTAAGAAATATTAAGTATACGCTTGGTGAAAATTCAAACTCTAAGTTGCTCTTCAGCTATAAAACAAATGGAGCAGGTTTATTTTTGCCACTACACTAAGAATTTACTCACATAAATGAAACACAATCTGTGCTCTTGTTTTTTTCTTTTTCTTTCTTTTTTTTTTTGTGTCCTCCAACTACAGGTATCATTGCCATAGCTGAGATCAATGAGGCACTTAACTCAGGTGATCATAAGCAGACGCTTACAGCTCTGCTCCTCCCTACAGCCAAGTTGACAGGGGTGAACCCAGCCACAGCCAGACACTACCATGATGTCCTACAAAATACCAAACAGCTTCTCTGCCAGGTAAGTGGACATTTCTTTATTCAGAATTTGAGTAGAGAAAATGTGCTTGCACCGTCCACATCTAGATGTTGCAAATTTGTAAACATCTTTACAGCTGATGGAATCGTTATTTTAAACCACATGACATAACTTTGTGGGCAGCATGGTTTGAATCCACCATCTGGCCAGAGTCTTTCTGTGTGGAGTTTTCATGTTTTTCCTGTGTTTTTGTGGGCTTTCTCCAGCTATTCCGGTTTCCTCCCACAGTCCAAAGACATTCAGTGAGTGGGGAAAGGTTAACTGGTGATTCTAAATTACCCATAGGTGTGACTATTTATGTAATTTTAATGAAAAGAACAAAACAGGACACATAAAACAGAGGATAGACTGTAGTTTTATTATACATGGAAACAAACAACACTCAGTGACCACTTTATCAGTTTCTGGGTCTGAAATGTTGTTTTGGACGTAACATCGATAAACCCTAATGTTAACCCCATTAATTCCACAATTTTTATTAATTTTTTTGTATATACATCCAGCATCACGTCATAACTGCTGGTCTCTCAGATATCTCACGAAGAGAAATAAATTGTAGTTCTGAAGCTGCAGTCTTGGAAATAAGCATACACAGGAAGGGATCGAGACAACTGTGGAAACAGCAGAGACACACAGCTACTCTAAAGTATCCATACAGACCATCGTCCCCACTGGAAAGCAGGCGGATGTAGTGGACCATATGCAGGACGCCACTGGGCAAGAAGCACATCAAAAAGATAATGAAAACCAGAGTGCTGACCCTGATAAATGGCCTCCAGTCACAAGCACTTTGTCCTAGATGGTAAATCACAGCCATATGGGCATAGATACAAAAGAGGAAGGGCATTATAAAGCCCACACAAATAAGCATCAACCTATATGTCACCAGAGAGGAATGGGATTTTTCGTTTAGGGGAAGTACATCGTGACATGTTGTGATCCCCAGCTGGGTGATGTTGTAACTCTGCCTGATAAGCAGCTCAGGCACAACAGCAGCCCCAAACAGGAACCATATAACCAAACATGTCCACACTGTGAGTGTAGTTGTAGCAAGCCTCCTATATAAGAATGGTTTTGCCACAGCCAGATAGCTACTTAGACTGATGCATGCAATGGTCTGAGCTGAACAGTAAACATTGCCATAAAACAAAGCTGTAATCAACCGACAGGAGTTTTCCCCAAATATCCAGTTGTTCCCATTGAAGTGGTAGTGAACACGCAGTGCAAGAGAAAGCAGGAGCAGCAGGTCTGACAGCACCAGGTTCAGGTGAAGAACTACAGTGGAAAAGGACCGTGCTCTGAGTCTGACTCTGAGAAAGCCCAGAATGTAGGCATTGGAGGGGATTCCCACCAGCATAGACAGGATGTATGATGAGGGTATGACCCAGGTGCTGAGCACCCCTGTGGTATAGGCTTTCACTGGATCCTCTGGCTTCACATTCAAACATGAGTCTGTGTAATTCAATTCACACGCTGATCCCTTAAAGGTCCTTGGTCCAGGTTGAATTTTGGTCCCGGTTTTGTTTCCTATAATGAGTAGAAAACAGTTTTTACACCTTCGAACCAACTGTCATGCTTTTTTTTCTTCTTGTGTTTAATAATAATTAATAAAAAATGGGCTTCTGTTTTGTGAGTCTGATATAGGAAAAATTCACTTTTTCAGTTGGCGTGTACTGAAAGGACTTTTTCAAAAATGTGTAGGCACTTTTTTGTTTAATTAAAAAAGTTAACATAGTTCTCCCTCTGTTAAAGTCTTATCTTAATAAACCTACCCTCATGCTGATTGCTCTGCACTGCCATCAAACAAATGAGTAGTCCTGGCACGAAGTCAACCATGTCACCCTTAAGTTGATATTCCAGTATTTTCCAGTTAATTTGGCTCCAGCCCTCTTAGTGCTGCTTCTTTTCAGGAGTTCTCCACTGGTAAAACTTTTCTGTTTTGCATCTCTTCAGTGCAACAGTAGAGCTGATAATGGTGTGAGCTCAACCCCAGCTTCTAGCAGTATATATGGAAGTATGTTTCCTGCCCAGGCTTGACAACTGAATTCCCTTCTGTCTGCGTCAGTCACAGCCCTCTGACTCATTGGGGTGGGAGGGAAACTACTTAATTGTTTACAGTAATGTTTATGTTGGGTTTAATTTTCCAAGGAGTTTGGTTAATTAAAGTATGACCTGGCTGACAAACACTAAATTGTGCCTTAGTGTTTGTCAGCCAGGTCATGGAATTAGATGTCTTCTGTTGCTGAAGATGGTATTTTAGTGAAGCTGGTTTCCCAGGATAATATTTCCTTTTTCCTGTCTTGCCTTCATGCCGCATGCTGTACTGCTTCTGGTGCACAGTGATATCTTTCTGGTTTACACACACTCCCTCCAGAAAAAGGAAATTTTATTTTATAATATGACGTATTACCTCTCCTGACACTCAATATACGAAGAGTATCTGAAACACAAATACTAAGAAAGGCATTAGTGATCGACTGCTTCAGTTTTTCTTCATTTGTGTTGTAAGTATCAGCTTCCTTCCTGATGGCCTTGTGATCGAGGGTGCACCTCACACCCTTTAAAGTTGTCTAAAATTAGCCTAACAACAAACATAACAATCAAGCTGAATAAACATGCTGTGAGCTTGTTGTGATGTTATGCTGCCTGGGTCTGTCTTTGAGATTGAGGTGATTGCTTTAAGTGCTGGGCTAGGATATGGTTGCAGCACTAGTTTACTATGCCATCAGTATCTGTATTAAATAATTCTATAATACGAGCTTGAATTTGCATACCGTACATGTACTGTAACTAAAACATTTTCCAACCTTGCACACTTACACTGTAGATTGCTTTAAATATTTTAGAAATGAATTTCAAGCTAGTACTAATGCCTTGTGTGACTGAGTTTTAGTTTGGCCTTCCTTCTGAAATGAAGATAAATGATCTTATTTATTTATTATTTTTCCTGATTGTAGAGCTCCGGTGATGAATCCGCAGTGCTATGGCTGGACCAAATCCAAGAGGCCATACTGATCGCCAACCAGGATGAAGAGGAGGCTCTCGCATGTATGTTTTCTTAAAGCCTGATTAATTCTTATCACGAGATGGGGCTATAGATTACTGGAACACTTAAATTAATATTCAGAGCTCTCGCACTGCCTAAGTGCCTTATAGATACTTTTGACAAATGTGCTTTACAGAGGCAGATATGGACATTGTCTAGCTGATTTAACATTGAAACAACAGTAATTTTGTTGCATGTTGTTACATTTAAATTATTTATAAAATAAAATACTTGCCATGTAAAAAATATATATATTTCGTACATTACGCTTCTGTACACTACAAAACTATGTAGTGTACTGTGTACAGAGCAGTTTGCATGCTGGTCCTGTCATTATGCCATCATGCATTATTCTTTTCATTTTAATACCTACAGCCACTTTGCTTGTGGATTACTCCTTGCTCATGTTCCACTTTTTACTTTTTTTCATGTTTACTGTTTCCTTATTTGGCCCAACAGCTTTGTTATGCTGACACACCAGTGCTCATCTTTTTGCTTTGTATTGATAGTGGCTGGAGCAGTAGCTCATATTAACAGGACGGTGGGTGAGGGGGACTCCCAGAATACGCTGCAGGCTTTGCAGGCTCCCACTGCAGGACTAAGAGCAGTTCTTCCTGAATGTGCCGACATATACCAAACTGAACTTTTGCAGAGACAAAGAGACAGTGCTGTTCAAGGTAACGGGATTTACAAGTATGCTTTCTGTTGCAGAACCTCATGAATATCTGGTGAGAAGTTGAGAGTTGGTATCAGACTTACTGTGTTTAAAGGAACACTTTCTGCTTTCTTCCAGGCAGCACTGATAGTGTGTGGGTAAAACACTGCATCAAAGACAGATATGACTATTTCTATAACCTGGAAACTGGAGAGGGCACATGGGAGGAACCTGAAGAGTTTGAACACAATAGTGGTCATCTCAGTAAAGAAGGAATCCAGGTACTGCTCCAGTATATAAAGTTGTAGTAACATTTAACTTCCCATTATATTTTTAGATTAACAGTTTCAGTGAGATTTGTTTTATAATTGCACTACATTTGAACACTTGTGGGGCTCACTTGGTTTTTCCCTCAGAATGTTGTCAGCTGTGTGACTGCAGAGTATAACAGGGAACAACTATGGCTGGCCAATGAGTCCTTTGTGACCAAGCTGCAGGCAAGAATCAGAGGTTACCTGGTCAGGAAGCAGTATGCACAGAGAATGGAGTATCTACATCAACAAGAACCACATGTTGTCAAACTGCAGGTAGTTTATGGCACTACTATGAAGTATATTTAGTGGTCAGTTACATAAGAAGCTTCACTGACATCTAAGAGTTATTGCAGCAATAAATAAGTAATCAGTAATCATAAAATTACAATCACTTTACTGACTGTATATTTTTGTTTGCATCTTCTAAGATATGTGAGTGTTATTGACTGTCTAAGCTTTGTAAACTACTCTGTGGTGACACTGATATCAAATATCCTGTTGCACGTATATGTTGTCCTGATTTTCTTTTCTTTCTTTTTTTTGCAGGCTTGCTGGAAAGGTTACAAACAAAGGAAAGTGTATAAAGAAAGGATGAATTTGCTTCAGAAAAATGTTGCTTCTGTTGTCAAGGTGAATTGTTTTTCTTTATTAAAAATGACTAAAACGGGAGAGTGTTAACTGGGATTTGTAACGCTTATTAATTAACTTGTGCCTAGCATCAATAACATAGCTGCATTATCAAACACCTGACATGTAAATGCTGATTTATTTATTTATTTTTAGATCCAATCTGTTGTAAAGATGTGGAAAGCAAAACGTGAATACAGTCGGCGGCTACAATACTTCAAAGACCATGTGAGTAACACTTCATCAGCATCACTGAGGTGCAGTCTTTGGATTTGTGGTGTTTGTTTTCATGCTGCATGAGACTCAGATTTGAATTTGTGTTTAGGAAAAAGAAATTGTGAAAATTCAAGCTTTTCTAAAGGCCAACAAAGCCAGAGAGGACTACAGAACGCTAAGTGAGTCAAAAAGGCATTTTTTTCACTCCTGCATTTAAAGCTTATCACAACATTAAATTGATGTTTCGCTAGTTTTAGAGGATTGCGACGCATGTGACTGCTCACATTTTTGAGCAGTATTGAGCTGCTAAACCACATTATTTCCCACCAAGCTTTACTCAGTGTGAATATAAAAAATATAGTTCAGTATTCTGATGTACGTGTTTATTTAAATATTTAGGCTGAAAATACTGTGTCATATGATTATTGTGTGTGCTGATGAGCCGTAATATAAATGCAGTGTGTGTGTGTGGGGGGGGTATTTATGTGTGCAAATTGTATCTCTTGCTGACTTAATTTTATGCCAAATCTCAGCTGGAGCCAAGGATCCTCCTCTGTCAGTGGTGCGTAAGTTTGTCCACTTGTTGGAGCAGAGCCCCCTGGATTTACAGGAAGAGCAGGAAATGACACAACTTAGGGAGGAAGTAGTCACAAAGATTCGCTCCAATCAACAGATGGAGAAAGACTTGAACCTAATGGACATAAAGATTGGACTGCTAGTGAAGAACAGGATCACCCTGCAGGTTACCACTCCCTTTAATTTCAATAAAGTCAATAAAATGCTTGACATCACTTGTATTTTGATGGTCTAATGTCGAAAATCTCAAAAAAATTATTTATTCTTTATTTAGCCATATTTGGATTTCTATTTAACTGTTGTTTGTTTCCTTGAAAAGGATGTTGTGTCCCATAATAAGAAAATGAAGACTAAGAAAAATAAGGCGAGTAAAGATGACCCAATGGCAGGAGACAGACTTGGCATTAAAGGCCTAAGTAAAGGCAAAAGAAGAAAGCTTGAGGCCTACCAACATCTCTTTTACCTACTACAGGTATTACAAATGGGTGTCTAACTTCTTTACCACTAACCTGGTGCCTAATCTAGAACCAGTCCAAGCATTTCCACTGAAACTGAGACTGTTTCCAAAAAGCTGGCACCAACAGGGCATCAACATATTGCTGGCCCCACAGTTGGAACCAGTGACATCAGAGGCTGTGAAAGGGGTGCAGTTCACATACATATTTCATCCACCATGTTTTTCTTCCTGAAGAAGTCACCCCAACTTCTGGATTTGGTACTAAAGTCAGAAATATAGGCTGGTTCTTAGAAGGCACTAAACTTGCTGTACAGTGTCACCAAGTCGGTGGGAAAGAAGCATTATTCTACCTCATCAGCTTTAAATGAACTTTAGTGCCATTTCTAGTCACATAATGCCATGCTCCTGTTCTCTTCTATTCTCTTTAGACCAATCCATCCTACCTGGCTAAGCTGATCTTCCAGATGCCCCAAAACAAGTCCACTAAGTTTATGGACACTGTGATCTTCACACTGTACAACTATGCCTCTAACCAGAGAGAGGAATACCTGCTGCTCAAACTCTTCAAGACTGCTCTAGAAGAGGAAATCAAGTGAGTATTGCAGCTCTGTACAATATGGTACATTAAAGTTCACTGTACCCACTTTACACTTATTTTACTAGACTATAATATACTACAAACAGTAAAAAAAAAAGTGCCTGTAAGATCCTTTACCATCTTCTCTTCTTATCTCAGTTCTAAGGTAGACCAGATCCAAGACATAGTGACAGGTAATCCAACAGTCATCAAGATGGTGGTGAGCTTCAACAGAGGTGCACGAGGTCACAACACCCTCAGACAGCTGTTGGCTCCAGTCGTCAAAGACATCATTGAGAACAAGAGTTTGGGCATCAACACCAACCCTGTGGATGTGTACAAAGCCTGGGTCAACCAGCTGGAAACTGCTACTGGAGAGGCCAGGTAGTGGCAGCTGAGTTATTGAAAATATTGCCAGCATAGTTTGTTATCCCTGGTAGGGTCCCTACCAGGGGCCATGTGTCAATTTTTTGGTATTTAAGATTTGTTTTTACCACTAATTTGAAATCTCACCTTTCTGAACAGAATCGGTGTGCTGTTATAACTGAATTCTGAAGTAGCCAGGAATGTCTAGCATTTAAAATTCATGTCAGTAAATTGAAAGCAGTGAACTTCACACATGCATACTTCTGCTACCCCTCAGTAAACTGCCTTATGAAGTGACTCCTGAGCAGGCCATGTCACATGAGGAAGTACGCAACAGGCTGCAGGCATCCAGTCAGGCACTGCGTTCTGCTACAGATAAGGTCTTGAACTCCATTGTGTCCTCACTGGATAATCTCCCGTAAGTTTTAGGAGCTGTAAAGTATCAATGTCCAATTTCCTTTGTGTGCTCTGTGACAAGTTCCCCTGTTGGTTAGTTCCCTGTATTTTCCTTTTTTTGTAATTGAATGTTTAAATGTCCTCTTTCATGCTATGATTTAATTTTTAGGTTATTTTCTTGCCTCCCATTAAGCATTTGTCATTTATTTTTGCTGTGGCGCAAGCACTCACCCGGCCAGATGTTTGATATTTATGTTCCAGGCACAAAACTGGGTTATTATGGCAGGACTCCTGTCACACAAAGTACAGTCTTCACAGTCTAGAGTGTATATACCACTAGATGGTGCTGTGATAGCATTTAAATTGCTACTGAAAAAGTAAAAATACATATACAACACTGAAAACCATCAGTACTTGCAGTCATTAATGCAAATATTGATGCATCAAATACATTCATTATTATGAGCTTGTTTTTGTCAGGTAGTATATGTATGCATGTTGTTTTGTGCTTCATGTCCCATCAATGCTTTGTGTTTTGCATGCAGTTATGGCATGAGATACATAGCTAAAGTTTTGAAGAACAGCCTCCATGAAAGGTTTCCAGATGCCTCAGAAGATGAGCTGTTGAAGGTATCAGTGTGTGTGTGTGTTTTTCATAGTCATGGTCTTGTCTGAATTTTATTATCATGATTATGCTGAGGTGAGAGCAAATAATGCCATTTTTGTATTTTAGATTGTAGGCAACCTGCTGTACTACCGCTACATGAACCCGGCCATTGTGGCCCCTGATGGCTTTGACATCATCGACATGTCAGCAGGTGGGCAGCTTCATCTCGACCAGCGTCGTAACCTGGGATCGGTGGCAAAGATGCTCCAGCATGCTGCTGCCAATAAGCTGTTTGAGGGCGAGAATGCACATATGACACCGATGAACAACTACATATCACAGACGTATGAGAAGTTTAGGTAAGAAAAACAAAATGGAATAGCTAGCACAAATCTGTACTTTGATTTGTCTGTCAAAATGTTTTTTTTAGCATTGATAATATGATGAGCTTTTGATCAAATACAACTTGAAAAAAAGTGCAATAGAGGAAGAAGAATTTTCTTTCCAATAACAAAGAGTGGTAAACCCTGTTGAAGAATGTGTTTTGCTAAGGAAGTTTAGCTGACGTGGTGGAAGCAGAGGCAATCCTGGCAGTAGATGCAGCCTAATGTGCTGTATCAGCAGTTTGGAGATGTGTGTCTACAAAATCAATTGAATTCCAGACTGACTTGAACAAACTAAATGAGAGAGGGTGGGCCGCTATGTGCTGTTATCTGCGTCACTTTGTGTCTGACTCATCATTACTGAAAATCCAGATAAATCACAGTCCATTTACTGGAAAAGGTCAGTATGAACTGTTAACCTTGCTGAGGGAAAAGTACCCAGCACATCACAGGACGTTAAGCAATTTGATAAAACTTCAGTGGGATTCTTGTTTATGCTCTCAAAGACAGAGAACTACTAACAACTGATTTCTGTCCAGGTTATTTTTCCAGTCAGCATGCGACGTCCCTGAACCCGAGGAGAAGTTTAATATTGATGAATACTCTGATATGGTGACCTTAAGCAAACCCGTCATCTACATATCAATAGAGGAGATCATCAACACCCACTCGGTAAACTGGAGCAAAAAATTAAAATTAAAAAACATTTTTTGACTAATTTATTTCTTACTTTTTCAAGTAGCAGTAATACTATTACAAATATTGCACTGATATTAGATTTAGTGGGGATTTCGATTTTGTTCAAATCAAATTTAAAGATCTTCTTTTAATACAGCTCTTATTCTTAGTTCAACATCTCACATATACCTGAAAATAGACATACTAGTTAAAGTCAAATTTCTCACTGTGTCCTTTTGTTATATATGTTCTATTGTCCCTTTATCATCATCACCACTTCACTGACTTGACATCCTATTTCCTTTCGTTATTTCCAGAACACTTCCTTGGAAAGGGGGGTAGTGGTGAGGATGTCAGTAGGCTCTAGCCAGCTGTGTCCTCTTGTCTTCTGTATAAATGGAGATGATAGATGCTCCCTTTTGTTTTGTACACTTCAGGAGTTCATCTCTGTTAAATTTACAAAGGAAAACAAAAGCACAGCTGAGAAGGGGACATAGTTTTTACCTACAAATAAATCTATTGTTTTATATGTAGGCCTGAACTGGGTGTTGTGAGCCATACATAGTCAGTATTTCATACTTGTAATATGTATTAAAGCACTGATGTTAATAAAATTAACCAAGAGTTTATGCAAGAGGACCAGAAGACCTGTTTACTATAAACTGGTTCTGCTGCTTGTTTATGGGTAAATCTATCAAGGTTCATGTCAGTGTCACAATATGTTCAATGACTAATTTTACTGTGAACATTTAAGCTTTTAATATGACCAATCAAATGTGTTTTTGTTCAGCTGCTTTTGGAGCATCTCGAGGCCATATCTCCAGACCGGAATGACTTGCTGCATGAGCTCCTACAGGACCTCGGAGACGTGCCCGATGTAGAGGCATTGCTTGGTGCGGTTAAGTAAACTTTTATTTTGATTAATCTCAAGTTAATCACCGGTTGACTAAAATGAAATCATTGTATAATCTGTGCTGCTGTATTTCAGGTGAAGGAGCTGTTGACCCAGATGATCCAAACAGAGAGAGTGCTCTGAGCCAGCTGGCGAAGACTGAGATCTCCCTCAATCTGACCAGCAAGTTTGAGCTGCTGGAAGGAGATGACAGAGACCTGAAGACTCTCAGTACAAAGTAAGGATGTCGCTAGAGGACGCTGAGCAAAACAGCAAAGCCTGTGTGTCCAGTAACACACTTAAAGTCATTGTTTGTTTTTTAGCAAGGGACAACAGATGAAAAATAGCCTTTGGCTAATTCTGGCACATTTACATATTGTTTATTAATGTGCATTGTCCCTATCAAATAAATAAAATTCAAATTCGAATGCTCAGATTCAGGTGTTTGGCCCTGTAATGGGTATTGAATGCAACATTTGACAGTGAATCACACTTATTCAGAAGTTGTCAATATAGAGTTTGGGATTACTACAACTGCTGTATGATGTACTGCACTTAATCCTTCTTGACACATTGTGCATTTCTTTGTGGCTATCATTCAGTTGCATATCTTTGTTGTTTTTCCTGGTCTTCTAATCATATCCTGTTCCAAAGGAAGGCATCTTGTAGTCCGGCTTATCTCGCCTCCAGTGCAGTGTTGGTCTCGTCCTTGTTTTCTGACACAGTTCTCAGTTCTCAAATGATGGTGCAGAAAATGTGTTCTCTAAATTTGTTTGTATTTTCATGCCATACTAATAATGGTTTGGCAGTCAAACTATTGCTCCTTTGGACAATATGTATAATTTTATTGAAGGGGATAAACATTTTGTCCTATACTGATGCGTTCATCATACATAACAGGCCCTATAGAGCCAGAAGTTAAAGTTAAAAAAGAGTGTTAGAGTAAAATGTTAATGTGTGTGTTCTAGAGATATTTATTATTTCTAGTATTTAGTAGTAGCCGTCATATTACATATTTGGTTACTAGCCACCAGTAAGTTAGATTAATGTAACTTCATATTTTTGGGTTTGGCGACCTGAAATAAAGGAAATGAGAGACCCACATTTCACAGCTGATCTGTGTGTGTGTGTGTGTGTGTGTGTGTGTGTGTGTGTGTGTGTATCAGGACAAAAAAACTAATTGTGGATGTGATTCGGATCCAACATGGAGAAACGTTGCCTGAAATTCTTGAGACCCCAGCCACCGCAACACAGGTAATATATTTTTCACACCTTGTTTTTCCTTCTCTATATACCCACCAGCTACTTTCATTCATCACAGGAGTTATATGCATTAGATTCTTTCCTTGCATCATATTGTGCTTACTAATTCTTTTACTTCATATGTGACTGATTCCTCAAGGAGTCAGAGCATACTAAGATTGTACAGCGCAGGGCTGTCCAAGATGCCCAAACACCGGAGGGTCTGAAGAGCAGCCCGGCGGTATTGGAGGACAGCCAGCTACCGCTCGAGCAGAAGAAGAGGAAGATTCTTAGGAACCTTCGTAACCTGGAGCAGGCTGGCCTTGCCACTGCGAGTAACAAATACCAGGACCTCATCAACGACATATCAAAGGTTTATAAGGAGCTTTTTTTCCCCAGTGAAGATGTGGCTCTTCAGTGCTAACTTTGAAGTCTGTTCAGGTTCTGAATTTGTGAAGTGCACCTAAAACCTGCATTTTTTTTTTTCCAGGACATCCGCTACCAAAGACGCTATAGACAGAGGAGGAAGGCCGAGCTCGTGAAGCTCCAGCAGACACTGACGGCACTCAATTCAAAAACCGCCTTCTACCAGGACCAGATGAACTACTATGATGCCTACATAAAGACTTGCCTGGATAACCTTAACCGGAAGTGAGTTGTATCTTAATTTCTTAAACCTTGTTAGGATAAAGAGTTGGTGATTGATTGGTATCTTGTGATTTTATATGACTCATGTCCCCCTGTGCGTTTGTGTGGTCCAGGAATTCACGCAGATCTATAAAACTGGATGGCAAAGGAGATGATAAGGGCAGTAAAAAGTGGAAGCCCCAGTCTCTGAAGTACACTGCAGCAAAACTGCATGAGAAGGGAGTCATTCTGGAGATAGAGGGCCTTCAGACAAACCAGTAAGTTCAGTTTTTCACCTGTTGTTCTGTCAAACCTTGTAGTGCAAGCCCTGAGACACTGGCACCATTTCCTACTTGGCAGGGGATCAAACAGACTATTGCAGGGCTGAGTGGGGTCACGGGTGATGTTATGTCTATGCCAGATGCAGCACTTTTGGTAGATTCCTTTGATGACAGATTGCTGGGCCCTTTGGTCAGCCACAGTGCAGCTACTATACCACACTGTTATCCATGATGTTATAATGCTTTGTTCAGACCAGCAGTAGAAAGTAGCGCCCTGTTTTTGTTTCACATGGGCCCTTTTAGAGACCATGTAAGCAATGACACCAATGAACCTGAAGCTTGTTACCTGCTCAATGCTCAACTTCAACTTGTTGGACTTCCTGTAATCCACCAACAGGTTTTGATCTTTTTAACATTTAGGTTAAGATTGTTGTTAAAGCACCATGCCAGCAAATGTTGGATCTCTGCTCTATAGGCTGCCTCATTGTCATTGTATCTGGACTACTACTTTGGTGTCATCGACAAATGTAATGATAATATTGGACACATGGATGGCTACGCAGTCATGGGTAAATGAGGTTTATAAAATGGGACTCAGCCTTTGGTTGCCCAGTCTGACATTTTGGGGTATATTATTCAGATTAGTGAGGTTGAGCACTGGTGGTGGCAGGGGTTTGATGGCAGTGTCTGTATTGAGTCTGTCAAAGTGGCCATTGATGCATTATAGACTATAGACTAGTATTACTCTTTGTGCGGCCTGTCTTACAGTCATCACCATAACTCTTTACTCAGACTGTGCCAGATAGGAAGAGCAGCTGTGTGTAAATGGGAAAAAGTATGAAGATACTTAACATTTAGACTAAACAGCTAATCACACGGAGTTCAAGTCTCATTTGGTGTCAGCTATAATTTCAAACAGACTCTCCTGTCCCCTTGTGTGTCCTGTGTTCTCACTCTTATTGTTTCTGTTATCTCTCAGGTTCAAAAATGTTATGTTTGACATTTCTCCCACTGAGGAAGTTGGAGACTTTGAGGTGAAAGCCAAGTTTATGGGGGTTGAGATGGAAAAAGTCCAGCTTCATTTCCAGGTAAACAGTTCCCTTCAGGAAGCTCTCTTGCCAGCATTCAACCTTGGTGACAAATGGTTAAATTTCCTGTTCTTTTCTATGGCCGTACTGGCAGGAATTATGGAAGTAGGCCAGTACTGTCCAAGTCTGACTTTAGTAAGAGTTTAATGATGTATTTAATATGAAAAAAAAAATCAGATAAACAGTGGGCAGTGTGTGAATGTGGCTTTACAGAACAGCCCAGGCTAAACTAAAATGTGTGTACCGTATCCGCAGCAATAGCACGTTAACAAGCCGGTTTGTTCGATGTTTGCAGGACCTCCTTCAGCTGCAGTACGAAGGCGTGGCTGTCATGAAAATGTTTGACAAAGCTAAAGTGAACGTCAATTTACTCATTTTCCTCCTGAACAAGAAGTTTTATGGAAAATGAAAAAAGAGACAGAAACGGCGGTGGGAGAAACCCGGTTGTGCCTTTTGACAGAACTGGTTGTAGAACACAAAACATCACGTGGTGTCGAGTTTTGTTTCCTCTGCTTATAATTTGATGGATCACACCAAATGAAATGTTATCATCCACTTTATATTCCTGTATTTTTCCACGCGGTGATTGTAAATTAATGTATTTTGAAGAATTGAACTGTAACGGTGGTCATGTTTCATGTGTTAAAGATGTGAGGAGGCTTGTTGAGAAACCTTAAGGCTATGGGTCTTATTTCCGAAGTAGAACTATGCCGCAACTTCCAGCTGTCTTACATTGCTGTATGTAATACTAAAGTGCCTTTTTAATTAAAGAATTTAAAGAAAATTATTTTAATTAATAAAACATTTGAACATTTTAAAGCTACAGTTGATGTATTTTTATATGTAGTTGTTGCTGTATAATTGACTTCTAATGCTAAAACAATGTTCATAATAAATTGCACATCTAAAACCTGTTTTTCTTTTCCTCATTATCCATCCATCCGTCTTCTTCCACGTAGTAGTAGTGGTGGTACCATGCTTTCTTTTACATCTTGTGGATCTGTGTTCCGTACGTGGGGAACACCTGGCGCCAGGATGCACTATGGGAAGAAGGCAAGCTGGCAGAAGCAGTGTGATGTTTTGGGTAGTGTTCTGCTGGGAAACATTCAGTCCTGCCATCCATGTGGATGTTACTTTGACATATACCACCTACCTAATCATTGTTGCACACCATGTACACCTTTTTGTGGAAACTGTGGCTGTGGCCTCTTTCAGCAGGATAATGCACCCTGCCACTCATCGGCATTTGTTCAGGTATGGTTTTGAGGAGCACAACAAGAAGTTTGAGGTGTTGATTTGGCCTCCAGATTCCCTAGATCTCCATCCAGTCAAGCATCTGCGGGATGTGCTGGACAAACAAGTTTGATCAATGGAGGCCCCACCTTGTAGTTTACAGGACTTAAAGGATCTGTTGCTAACATCTAGGTGCCAGATACCACAGCACACCTTCAGGGGTCTAGTGGAGTCCATGCTTGTTTTGGCAGCAAAAAGGGAACCAACACAATATTAGGCAGATGGTCATAGTTGTGCTTTATCAGTGTATTTCTCTGTTAAATGGGAGGAAATGTACAGTAAAGAGGAGGTGGAGTTTCCTGTCTGTAAAAACTGATCCTTCAGCAACTCCTCTGGCAAACGGATCATTTCCACTTTCTCGTTAAACATTTGGAGGATACACAGTAAAGCCATGCGTCACGTCCTAATTGGCTTGTTTGTGTTTTATCTTCCAAGCTCAGCATTCCCATCTGAAAATGGTAAGTAATTTTTCTTAAACTTTAATTTAAGACAATGATGACTACAGTTTACACAGCCTTGCATTCTGTTGGGGTTTCAGTTTGTACCCCCCCCCCCAAAAAAAAGAAAAAAAATGTAGGATCTGTTTAAGCATTTACTTCAACTAGATCACACTGTGCATGAAGGAATGGCTGTATTCACCACCTTTAAACATTCAACCCAGTTACAGTAAAATAAAAAAAATGCAGCAGGGTTGATAGTGACAGGATTGAAGTTTTTGGTTGATAGTTGCAGTATTCAACAAACATGGTGGTATCTATGTTTAGGACATCATAAAATTCAAATATTTTCAGCACTGTTGTTTTTTCCCCTAAACATTTAATTTATTCATATAACCGACTTGGTGATCTGACGACAAAAAAACCCGCCGACCTTCTGATCAGTGGGTGACCTGCTCTACCTCCTGAGCTACAGCCACTCTTGTCCGCTAATATTTTTTATATATCTGATATTCATTTAAATTGTAGTAATGGTCAGAGACTCTAAGACTCTTAACTAACCTTAACATGTGACTATAAGGATGAATGTAATAAATTTATCTGACAGTGCATCGCCCTAATTTAATATCAGGACATTAGGATGAGGTTGGACCTCCCAGAAATATTTAACAATCTGATCACATAAAACCAAAATTCTGCATTTCCAAACTACTCCTAATGCAAATGTAGATTGCTTTTAGGGTGTAGGTGTATAGAGTGCTGTGCATCCCTTCAGTTTGACCACATCCTGCTTCATTTTTGTTTTTGTGTCTCTTTTAAGGCTCCACGCCCCTCCCGCGGACTTTTTCTGGCCACCTTGTAAAGGTGTCAGAGCCAGCAGACTACATTGATATGTCAGACCTAGATTACGGGGACTTTGGCTCAGGGTCAGCACTGGAGCCCATTAAAAAACACCACCTGCACCCTCATCATCCGCGGAAGCACTATTTTGTCTCAGAGGAAACCAAAGCATTTCTCAAGGGTGGCTTGGCCACTTGTCTCATCCCAACCATTTACATCTTTGTCTTCATCATCAGCGTGCCCCTTAACCTTGTTGCCCTGGTCATGTTCATACGCCACATTCGTCCCAAGAAGCCGGCGGTGATCTACATGCTTAACTTGGCCTGTGCTGACCTGCTGTTCGGCCTGCTCCTCCCCTTTAAGATCGCCTACCATTATCATGGCAACAACTGGATCTATGGCTCATTCATGTGCAGCGCTGTCACTGCAGCCTTCCACTGCAACATGTACTGCTCCATACTGCTTGTGATGTGCATCAGCATTGACCGTTTCCTGGCCGTGGTTTACCCCATGAAGTCTCTCACGTGGCGCAGCCCTCAGACAGCTTCAGTTGTGTGTGCTGCTATGTGGCTCTTATCCCTGGGAGGAGTGCTCCCCCTCCTGACCTCAGAACAGACCTTACATTTATCATCTTTGGGCATCACCACATGCCACGATGTGCAGGATGTAGGAAAGCTACAATCTTACTATATTTACTTCTTCCCTATCTACTCCTCTGTTTTCTTCTTCATCCCTTTTATATTCTCTGTTGTCTGTTATGTACGCATCATTCAGGCTCTGACAGAAGCCAACGTGGAGAACCGCTCCAAGAAGACTCGTGCTGTGGTTATGGCTGTGGTTGTGCTGCTGGTGTTTGTGGTCTGCTTCACCCCCACCAACATCATCCTCATGGTTCACTACTGTCAACTGGCCTACAAGTCTAGTGACAATTCCTACCAGGCATACCTGCTCTCCATGTGCATAGGCAGCGTCAGCTGCTGTCTGGATCCAGTCCTCTATTACTTCGGCTCCTCTCAGTGCCAGAAACAGGTGGCGGCACTATTAAAATGCAGGCGACTGGGACAGGAAGAGATCAGCTCACAGATGCGCAGCACAAGAACCAGTGGACTGACAGAGAGCAGCAGATCATGCAAGATGGAGAGTGTTCAGACTGAAATGGGGAGCCATTACAGCAGGCTGATGGCTTGAGTAAACAGACATGAGAAGCCTAGCACTGAAAAACTGTTCAGACTTTCAGCTGCATCCACACTATAACAGACTACTTCAGACTCAGTCTTTGCTCGAGCTGTTATGTAGAACTGCACAAGGAGGATTAAAAGAAATTTGAAACTTGCTTTGATGCAGAAGCTAAGAGTACAGTGGCAGTGCTAGATTTATTTGTATCAGAATAAGCATATTGGACCAGTGTTTACATGCAAACAGTTAGCTTCTGTTATTTTGTAATCTTAAAATATACTCATCACTTTGACATTTTTTTTGAATATTTGTAACATGTGTTTTCCGTGATTTATGGATATTACAGTTAGTGCTTGTTAATAAAACCGTTTTAATCGCTAAAAAAAAATCATGCATGATGTAGTTATGTATAACTGCATTTTGCTAAGACACAAACTGCTTTTGACATGATTTTCACGATACAATGCCGTTAAAGGTTTTATGAGTAAGCATAAGGAGGTCAAATCATTTATCGCTTGACGTCGTGGCATTCATCTGTCAAAACGATGACACTATGTATTTTCTTTTGATGCTGTTGCGTCCGTCTCTTCGTCTTCTCTTTATTGCTGGGTGCTCTCCTTGTTGTCAGGACACAGCTCTGAAACAGGCAGGAAAAATGAAGAGAAACAAATGGGAGCAGGATGAAGAGTGGTGGCTCCATTCCCTGATTGTATGCATTGTACTTTATGGAATCAATCCAAAAATAATGAAGACCTAAAACACAAATGCAGTTACATATGACATTTCACGGGACAGCAACTCCACCTTGTGGCAGTTTGTGCGAGTTGGTGTGTTTGGTGAAGAGCCATCGCTGGAGGTTTTTTGAATAGTTGCTCACCTGTTGTGCTGTCATAGCTGTGGTAGTCCTCTGGGAAGTTCAAGCACCCAACTTGTTTCTTGAAAATTTCCACATCTTTGGGATCTATTTTTCCTGTCCTCGCTGAAAGCAACGGGAGAATTTAAAAATGAGCATACAGGTTTAAATCCCAGGCTAAATATGCAGAGAAGTGAAGGACTTACTGAACTGCAAGATGTATCTACCAGTGACGCCCCCATTTCGAAAGGTGTCAGTCCACAGCAGGCAGTCAGAGCAAGTCTGCAGGATATATCCTTTGTGATCTGACAGATTTTCTTTCAAAGCACAGTGATGGGTTATTATATAGAACTCTTTATAAGAAGACCTATTGTTATAGATATTTTTGTCACTGCTTGTTAGTATAAAGATAAATTCATCTATCTGTAGTTCACTTACTGCGAAATGTGGTAGCAATTCCTGAGATGGTTGCATTTGCCTCCCCTGAGATGCACCGATTACTGAGAAACAAGAAGGTGTGACTAAAATTAAATGTTTCTCTTCTAATACAGAGAAGACTCGTATTCGTGAGCCTGCTTTTCATATTGAAATAACCTAAACATCAAACTCACAAGCAATAGTCTCCCCATCGTAAAGTCACAATCTGATCGCTGGAAGTGGGAGACAAGTCTATCCAGGAGCTTTTCAGAGACTCCAGTGCAGTGTGGTACTGCTCTGGGGTCGCCAGCTCCCATGACATAAATCCATTTTCCAAACACCTCAATGCAAAAAAAAAAAGATACATGTATCTGCTTCTTATTTATTTTATTTTATTCTTTTTGGAAAAATGATATGTTTAAATAAACTCGAGCATCATTGTTGTACACAAGACAGAGAAAGAAAACACATGCGTAACTTACCTGGTTGGGGTCCTCTGGCATGGAAGGCTTGACCAGCTCCTTACAGTCAGGTGCAGCGGCAGCACTGAGGGAAGTGAGAGCCAGCAGAAATGCAATAACAGGCAGAGCCATGGTCAGCCAGAGGGATGTTTGTCGAACCTGCAACAGAAAACTTCTAACACTGATTCATTTTCCCTCCGGGCTTCTCACAAAAAGTTGTTGTGCGAGTGCTAATACTGAAAAGGAGGAGGGGGTTTCTACATGCCCAAATGCACCAGAGAAGGTTTGCTAATGACCACGCATGCAGCTTTCTTCTTCTTCTTCTTTTTTCTCCCCCTTCTTCTCAGCATTGAAAGGCGAGCTCAATAGCCCTCTGTTGCCCACACCATTGCTCCTGAATGAACTCAGGCAAAGTGCCACATCTTGTCTTGGACTGTTGAAATCTTTCAAAAAGGACCCGAAGCAGCTTTTCTGCACTAGAATGAAGGATGCTTCCCTGTGGGGCTTTGTGGACTCCGTGTGGCGACGGTTTAAGAGTCTAACATCTTTTCTCTCCCCCCTAACACTGATGTTATTCAGCAACAGTCTTTGTTGACGCTTTGGGGAACAGCAGTGAGTTAGTGATCAGAAAATAAATGACTAGAACACAGAAGGAAAAGAGTTAGAGCCATTTTTTATTTACCACACACAACCAGTGGGAACTAGTTACATACAAATACCACTAAATGGATTTAAATTGGGCATTTAGACAGATTTTCCCTAACTGGAAAGACAACATGTATTAAAACGTTATTCTGCAGCACAACATTATGCGACAGCACATGCAGATCACATTGCAGGACTATTTAGTACATTTTAAGTTGGATTTGTTTGGGTGTTCACAGGACTGTGTCCTCCCTGTGCTCTACGTTACTGTGTGTTCGGCTTAATCTCAGGTTGCTCGTTCTCTGTATTCTGGACAGCAGGTGACACAATCGCCTTGTCATCATTGCACAGATCTGAAATAAGAGAAAATCCCAAAATGAAGACAGTTTATTTTTGATGGGCACATTGGGTGCTGGGAAGACAGGGAGCTTGAATGACTGCCGACCTGTGCTTGTGAAGTGGTACTCTGGGAGGAATTTAAGACATTCTGCCTGTTTCTTGAAGGTCTCCAACTCAGAAGGCCCCAGAGCGCCAGTCCGTGCTTTTAAAGAGGCAGGAACAGAGAGATGTTATTTAAAGCAGAATCAGCAAAATGTTAACCTGTGTACTATTACTAAAATATGCAATGGAGGTTAGAAAAATGACTTACTAAACAGGAAAAAGTATCGTCCCTTTGACTTGCCGTCGGGGAGGAGAGTGGTGTCTTCGGACAGCAGGCAGTCACTGCAGGTCTCATAGTACTTCCCGTCATGGTAGGAGGTGTGACCATTGATGTTATCTGTAAAAACATTTGAGGCACTCATAATACTGACTATAACTCTCAGAGATGAAAAGATATGAAATCTACTGCAGGCCTTGGTAATGCAGTCAGGCTGCACACATCACCAACTCAGTGAGTCAGAGCAAAAATAAGAGTGAACGTCTGAGACACATACAGGTGGTGTGACTTGTCATTCCTGAGATGGTGGCGTTGGCTATACCCTGGAGGCATTTATCTTCATTTCTGTATTGCAATAACAACAACAAGGGAAATCAGAATCAACCCTTTAACATAAACTCTCAACTGAAGCATGTCACCATGTTCACAACTGATTGTTTTGCAGTGTCCTCACAGGCGGTCGGCCCAGTGGATGGTGATGACGCCGCTCTCTGAGGAAGCTGACACATCCACCCAGGAGCTGTTCACCGACAGTATGTCGCTCTTCAGGGCCGGATCGTCCCAGGATGCCACGTGAAGCACCCACTTTCCATAGATCTTCCCCCACAAAGAAAGAGAAAAGAAATCCACACGACTCACTCTCATGGCTTCACTATTTAGGTTAGATACTGACGTTAACCCAGAGGAAGATGACTCCTTTACACTAAGATAAATTTTTTTTTATTTTTTATGCTTTGCAAGTGAATTAAAAAAATATTTTTTTGAGCAGTTATTAGCCAGTGATCTCCTTATAGTCCCTTCCTTTGAACTGTCCTTTCCCAAACTGCATTTGCTTTTATGCACCAGATTTGTTTTATTTTTATTTTTTACAACCTAACGTTTGGAACTGAAGAAGCCTTTTGGACGAGAGGTAAAATGTCTTCAAGAAACTTAAACTGTACTATGATCACTGGACCACTAAGACCTACACAGTTTTTTTTAATCAGTGTTTTACTTTGCAGCTTTTGTGACTCATAATTTTCTGCATGATAATCAAAGAATATTGCTATATTGCAATTGTTCTGGAAGAGGACAAATAATGTTGTGCACTTACAATATTCATTAATGTGCAGAAAACAGTGAAAGTGCTTGAAGATCACTACTGTAAAAAGGTGCACGTGGCTGCACCAGTACTGTTTTAACTTTTAATGACTGACTGAAACTTTTTAAAACTCCAAGGACATCAGAAACATTTGCTGTATGTCGTTACAGGCTTTTCAGTCACAGGGTTTCAAATTAACACACATCACTGTTATCACTAGCTCATAACAAATGATTGCTCATACTCACGGGGCTGTGGCTGTCCAGCACCAGAGGTTTAACCAACTCTTTACAGTCCGGTTTAGATGCGACACCCAGGGAGGCGAGAGCCAACAGAACTATAACCTGCTGTGCAGCCATGGTCCAGACAGCAGGCGGCCAGAGAGCAACTCTAATGTCAGGGACCCTGCTGCCAGCTAGAGCCTCCTCAAAGGGAACTGAGAGACATGTTTTGTAACAGTGGGCTGGGCCACACACACACACACACACACACACACACACACACACACACACGAAGCTGTCCACCCATCACTTCACAGGACATTTTATTGACTTATACTAATTTAATGCAGGCTTATGCTAAACCCAACCATAATGACTCACTGTAAACCAATGTAATGATGTATGTTATGAGGAAATGCTTTCTGTCACCATAATGTGACTGTAAACAGATTCATAGAGTCACATTAATATGGTACACTCTCTCCGCTCTCTCTCTTTTTCTTTCCTCTGGTGAAGAAGGCTTTCACTTAATGCATCCAGTCAGTCGGGGCTTGTGTCCCATTTATCTTGTTATATAATAGCCAGCTGGCAGAGTTTGAATAGCACCTCCATCCCCTCCATGTTTCAGGATGCGAGCACCCCCCTGTACAGCCTCTCTCACACAAAATAAAAATAAAAAGAAGCACACACACACACCTCAGTTGTTTTTTTCAACATCGGCAATGCCTTTGTGAGAGGGGACTTTTAGTGTAGGCCTCTCCAGATTTGGTCGACTCCCAAAAAGGGGATACACTGAGCCCCTTCTCTGCAGACCTGACAAACGAGCCCTTTGGAATGACCTCGGACCTCTTGGGGTCCTTTATTCACGTCAGAGGGATAAAGACAGACTAGCATAGATGCAAACTGTGGGAGAACAGGCTTTAGGAACTGGCTAAACTAACCTGCTACATGTGTCAGTCTCTTTTCTCCTTCATATCATGTATTTCCTTAATAAATGTATTCATATTTTCTACTTCATGTTTCACATTTCTGCACAAAAGAAACTTCAGTATTTTAAGAATGCTTTAAAAACAGTAAAAATGTTTCTACAAACTACACTGAAAACCCATGAATGTTCAAAGTTATTAAATCGTGTAAATATAATAATAAACGTGTATATTGCATTGTATTTTTGTTTTGTTTTGGGGTATTTTGGAGCTGCTTTGACATTTCATTCCTTTTTGTGGTAATTAACTTTGGTATATTACAGATTAACCATTGTCTTTGGGCCAAATTTGACCTGCACTGAGATTTTACAACAGTGGAAATACCCTAAATATCATTCTTTTAGCCTGACATTTGATGACACAAAAATGTAAATATTTAAAATATTTTACACTGTTCTACAGGTGCTACAAATGTTTTTACACCGTATCTGTACAGGCAGATTTTAGATCCACCGGTGTGGGTTTAATTCAAGAAAAATTGTGCTTTTAGGGAATCTTGAAACTGTACACACCATGTTTGTGTGTATTTTTAGTGGTGACAGAGTTCAAGGGTGACCTCAATACTGTCATGAGAAATGAACTGGTACTTGTAAGTGCTTCTCTACTCTATTTGAGCACTCAGAGTGCTCTCTTACTGCAAACCTCATCCACCCGAGCACGTTCTTCTGTCCCTGAGGGTTTTTAACCTAACATTTATACACTCAAACTCCAATGGATGCATCGGGGGCAATTCAACATACAGACTAGAGGAGCCGGGGTTCACACCACCAACCTTCTGATTGGTAGTTGCCCTACCTCCTGAGCCACAGTCACCACTATCTGAGACCACAAGAACTGCCTGTGTTCTCAGGTTCTCTTTGCCCAGGCTCCTGCAGAGACAGACACCAGCTAGTCTTCAAATGATCCTGGCTTAATCTTCAAGCAGTGAAATAGTAAAACAGCATAGGTGTGGTAATACATGGTGCACACAAGTAACAGAGATCATTCAGGGGTCAGAGAGTGCATTAACCTCGGTACTGCAATAGGGTGGCACAGTTGTACAGTAGTTACCACTCCTGCCTCACGGCAAGAAGATTCCTGCTTCAAATCTTGGCTAGGGCCTTTCTCTGTGGAGTTTGCATGTTTTCTCTGGGTACTCTGGCTTCCTCCCACAGTCCAAAGACACAAGTGTTAGGCTAATTAGTGGCTGTGAATAGGAGACAGATAACATGCTTGAAGAATTATGTGCTGCATGATTGTATAGTTAAAGTGTTACTTTAACTATACAAATTGAGTGTTCAGCAGGGCTAGAAAAATGAATTTATACTGAGGTAACTGAGATTAAAACAGAGATCAGAAGAGGGGCACCTGAGCTGCCATTACAGTGAGTGTGGGAAACACGTGTGCAAGGTTTCCTACCACTGCTTTGAAATCACAGACTAGTTTGCAATAAGCAAGTGTTTATGTTCTAAGTGTTAATTAGTGTTGATAATTATAGATGATGGTTAAGAGGGTTTAAAAAATTCTTTACAAAAGTGAGGACAGTGTTTAATGGTTGTAATGGTTATATGTAATAAATCCCAACAGTTCCAGAATATTCTCTCCTTTTCGCTTTCAAAAAACTGTAATTAAATCATTATGTCTGTTGGGTTTTCATGTCTTAGGTAACACAGGGCATGATAGCACGTGAGAATAGATGTTTTTCTCCAAAAATGAGTGTTATTAATCCTAAAAAAAAGAGAAAAGAAATCAGATGGATGAGACAATAACTTCAACACTTTAACAAACACTTAGAAAGCTCCTTGTCCTGCACTGAATCCACTGCAAGATGAATGTGTGTTCTCTGCACCTGTGACACACTAAATGCACATCTAAATACAAATTTCATAACACTGAGTAATTTCAGGTCTCAGGACAAATTTGAGACAAAGCTTTAATGTGTTTTTCTTTATTGTTCTTCCTGCTTTGCATCTGCAGTGGCTTCCATCTCATCGGGGCAAAGATCTGAAACACAGGAAAGAAAAAAAAATCAAACTGATAAGTGATTGTTTCATTTAGATGTACCGCTTAACGTTGACTGGATGTCATGAACACCTCACCTATAGTGCTTGTAAAGTGGAACTCTAGTGTGAAGTTGAGGCACTCAGCCTGTTTCTTAAGGACTTCAAGATGAGAGGCATCCAATGTCCCAGTCTTTGCTGGAGGGAAGAAGAGATGGAAATGTTAAAATTATTTTCAACAGAGTAGTCAAAACAATATAAACCATGTTAACCAAATCAGAGTCTTAAAAGCCGGATGCTTTTTAACTTGGGTTTACAGATAAGCAGTCACAGATAAATTGCAGGCAACTCACTGTAGAGGAAGAAGCTTCTGCTTTTTCTGGTTTCACCGTTGACCCGTAGCACATAGTTGTCTGTCCAAAGCATGCAGTCAGGGCATGTCGCCAGATACTCCCCAATATGCTCATGATCGGAGGAGTTAAAATGATCTGTAAGATACAGAACACATGGTTATTATGTTGTTTGGCAATCGGATCATAATAAGTATTTGATAATGTAAGCATAACAATATGTGCGACAGCTCTCTTACATGCGGCTTTGGTAGAGTTTCCTAAGAAGGTGGCAGTAGTATTTCCGTGATAACATTTTCCATCCCTGGTAAGAAGCAGTAAAAGTTTTAAGCACATGGAAAAAAAAGGATGTAACTCATTTGTTGCCTCAAAGGCAGTACAAGTGATTCTGAAAATATCATTTGCATTACATTTTGTCTGCGTAGCGAACAAACATGTCATTACTGTCAGGTATGGGTGACTGTTCGCTCCAGTAGCTCCGCAGAGTTTTAAGCTCTTTTAATTGCTCCGCACTGTCTGATGTTCCAAAATGAAATATCCATTTTCCCAAAAACTAGACCCAGATGAGAAAAAAAAGTCAATTAAATTTAGAGATTCAAAGCATGTTCACAGATCTACTTCACATAAACAAACATTTAAGTTTAGACATGCAAAATCCCCTTTGGGACCTTTTTAACAATGCAAGGTCTAAGTCATCATTAGTGATGACCCCAGCCCAGTGCTACCAAAAAAGTATGTTTCCTTTTTTTGATCTCCAAAGTCTTGAGACATCAAAAATTATTGCAATTTCCCCCCAAAAAACATAATTTCAAACAACATTTGGTTTTCTTGCTAGGGTTGGTGGCATCAGCTGAACTGAGTTTAAAACAATTTAAACTCAGTTCAGCTTTACGGTGAATGTCTCTGTACCTTGCTTTGATCCTCCACAGGCTTAATGAGTTCTTCGCAGCCTGGATCAGATGCACCAGACAGCAAGAAGAGAGTTGGCAAAGCCAGACAATAATGAAGCAACATGACTACAAGCCAAATGACAGCCAGCTGTAGACTACAGCAAGAACAGCACAACTCAACCTTTATAGGGAGGGTGAGATACATAAGAGAGGGGGTGGGCTTATATCAGTGTTGGGACTATGGAATGGGATTTCCCAATGTTGGCACAAAGAGTGTCGGACAGACGTGAATCCTTCAAGTATGGCGAGAACATCAGCAAAGGTATTTCACAGACTCGGCCAAGGTGGAACAGGAAAAAAACTATTTCACAGTCACGATCAGCTGCTTCACAGCCACACCTAGTGTTTCCATCTTTGACTCCCAGAACAATCACGTTCCCGGCTGATAAACTCTCTGAAAACCTTACTTTGCTGCAGCCTGTACTTGCCAGCATTGCACAACATTGGAAAACTCACTGGAAATACAAATAGAGTTAACAAACCAAGTTAACAAAGCAAACAAACCCCAAACAAACAAACAAAAAAAGCAAGCGAGCACACGGTGTGCTTTTGTAAAGTGAATGCAAGAGAAAGAAAAACATTTTGCATTGTGTTATAATACACTATAATATAATAGTGAAATCAGTTTGCTGACCTCTCTTTAACAGAGCAAAAAAATATGCCAGGTACATAAATGAATAACTTTAACAGCCTCATTAGCTTTGTTGTTACCAGGTAGTAACAAGCGCTGTGACAGTTAAACACTTAACCTGTTATCCTCCTCATCTCACACTGAACTCCCTACAAGATGAAAAAGCATTTTCTCCCCATCTGTCAACACATCAGGGATACAGAGAGTCCCCCGTATCAAAGGAAGTACATCTGTCTACAAATGTGACTCATACAGAGCATCTCTGGATAGATTTGAGCTGTACAACAGGTGATAACAGTGTTTTATTGTTTTTCCTTTACATCTTTGGCAGCCTCCTTATCATCAGGACACAAATCTGAAACAGAGGAAGGAAATCAAACTGATAAGTCTCTCAGCAAATTAGATACACTGAGTTTATGAAACTAATGGCAGAGGGAAACTCCTTTAGAGTTTTACTGGGGTATGGTGCATTCAAAAAAGTTTTGAATGCATGTTAGTGAACAGACATGATTAGAAACCAGACGCTAATTAACTGGATACTGCAGAAACAACAGGACGGCTGTACTCCTGCAGGGAGACTGCAAGGAAGATTATGGGGAGAGGTGAAGGAGGCTTATAGAAGAAAGGGATCACATAATATTGGTACCAATACTTGGTGCATCATGCATCGTTGCAGAAACAGCTCTCTAATAGCCTTTTCTTCATTTAAAAGAGATAAATATTTAATACCTATATAGCTATATATTTGTATAGCTAATTCACATGCTTTGTGTCAGAGATTTGTAGATCACATGGTCAGACTGCATATACAGTTTTGATATAAATGTGGTCACTGGAGATAACGAGTAAATAGGAATCACAGTTCTGAATAATCAGAAGAAACTTCTGCTGATGGAGGGCAAATCATAGTAAGAGTGGTACCAGTCCAAAGCTGTAGCCAGTCAATTTGCTCAACTTGGCCTCCAGACTGTAAACAATATCGGCTATTATTATTATTATTATTATTAACAATAATCTTTTTTTTTTTTGTTCAACTGACCATTGAGATGGTGACAGGTTACATCTGGATATCCTGCACCACTTTAAGTTTCTGTACCCAGATTTTTCTGTATTGTTCTCAGATGATCCGGCAAATCTACTTCTGCCACAGTGCCATAATCCTGTCACAAATCTCAGGTGCAAAATCCATCACTGAATCAACTTACAAACACGACTGTCATCATATAATTTTGTCCACAGATATTCTCAGATGCTCTCCAAAGTCCTTTCCAATGAAAAGAGCTGACACTTTCACTAAGGTTAGAGAAGCTTTATATCAGCATAGTCAAAACCCATGAAACTTCTCTGTGTATTTACAAAAACATAATACAAGAATAAAAAAGAGAAAATGAACACATCACAAATAGAGTCTCACATACTGTCACAAAAACAAGAAAAAAAAGATCCAATTTACAAATCAATCTTTATGTACTCCCACTTATGGCTTCGATCTAACACAAAACAAAATAAAACATCTCAGTTCAGTTGTGATGGTGCATCATCGGTCCATTGCTCCCTTTTGCAATAATTCTCTCTAGCATTATCTTTAAATAATAATAATAATATCAAATACACATACAAGACAGAGGAGCTACATTTGTGAGCTGTACACTTTGCAGTAAGGGAAGGGAAAGGAGAATGTCCACATGTCCTTTGTACATGATAATAATTCATCTTGGGCAGTGAAAAAGGTTTCAAAGATATCAATCATAAAAACAAGCTTGTTTTATCTTTCTGTACCAACCAGTTTTTCATCATACTAAAAATCACAGTTTCGCCGGATGATAGTTAAGTATGAGCGACCAAAGCTTGCAGTTCATCATCCATTCTGCTTCTGTGTTATTATTTCTCTTTCTAATTTTACCACTTTTATTTTAGGATATGTGAGTAATCAGAACCAAGAAATTACATAACTAATGGTTCCCTTGATTTCTAGTAAAAACATCTCTTTTGCCCCCCCCAAAAGCACTACATTGCTCACAATAGGAAATCTTGCAGGTTTGATTGTAACAAGAGTTCAGTGAATGCAGAAAGATGCCCCAAACCTTCAGTCTGTACAGGACTATAGGCTGCTAACCTTTGTGCAAACCTTCCTCAGGCTTATCCTTACTTCAGTTAAATTACAATTAGCATAGTGACTGATCTCATATGATTTAAAGACAGACTATGGAACTTTTTAAAGACGAATTAGGTTGTCCCTCATACAGACTAACAAAATGCCTTCTGGACTTTTTCTTTAACTGCCTTACCTGGTCTGGTACAGTATGACCATTAGCTTTTAGTTGCTAAATGTTAGCTAATGTAATAACTTATCTACAATGCCACTTCACTGACTTTGTGCACCATGTTTTAACATTTCCCATTTTCACTTGTGGCTACTGTTAAAACAGGTTAGATAGTCTGTCTTTAAGCCTTGAGCACTTTCTTAATAACCATTCACTTTCAAACTTAATATGGAAACAAATATAGTGAATCAAACTGAGAAAACCACCAACAGTATAAAACTTTAAATAAAATGTAAGTGGTCATAAAGATTTAGAAATCTACAAACGCTGAAAAGACTTCTCAAATATCTGTATGGACCTCAATTAAAACATCATGGTTTTAAATGAGGATTGGGATGTCTCTCCACTTCTCTTCTGCTACTGCAAACAGAGTAAATTTATAGAAAACATGGTGACGGCCATCAACATCAGTCAAACAGTTACTTTATCTAGTTAAACCCATGGGAACTTTAGGATACTGGAATTTTGTTTTTGGGTAACAAGCTTTGTGATTTGATGCGAAGGCAGGAAAATCTGTCTGTAAGCGGACTGTGTGCACCTTCTCATACACACCGTATGCAAATTTACAGAGTTCTCCTCTGGGTCATTTCAATTTGGTTCCTTTGTACAGTCTCATAGTTGCAGAGGAAGAACAGATGAAGGTAGCAGAGTCACCACTCAGAACGGGAGAAAAACAGGAGCGAAGAAACATGGACAGAAACCATGGAAGGATGGGGCTGCACGTGGGAGTAGTAGTAATAGTAGGATGGCGCCTGGGGCAACTGTCCGATTGGGCAGGTGACGGTGGAGCAAGAGTCACTGGTCTAGATGACATCACATCATGTCTCTCTGCTTTTTTGCCGATCCACAGCAGGTCATTGAGCGACAGACCAAACCTATTTCCAAAGCCCTCACACGCTCATCGTCATGTTTGGAGAATACTGCAGAAAAAGAAATTAAGGAGAAACATCAAAATGTGACTGTGTATGTGTTTAAGATACACAGTCAGCTGCTGTCTTCAAAGGGACTTTAGTGTGTACAGATGGTGATTAAAAGGCCAATAACACTGAAGCAGTCTGTGATTAATTTGCTATTGAATCTGGTCAAGTTGGCAATTACATGCAATATATTTGTGATGAAACGGCAACTAACTGTGATAAATCGGTGAATCTTTTGCTGTCTGTTGCCATCTACATACACAGAAATTCACATTAACTAGTTACATTCAGCCAGAACACCATAGATTCACAAATAGTGATGTAGTTGCTGCAGGACAACAATTTAACAGCAAAATGACAGGTGCTCAGCAACCTTGCTTTTATATACGTAGGAATATAACCAGAATACAACCAGCTGGCAAACAGTTGAGTTTAGTCCCCTATTTCAAAGAGACGGTGCAGAATTGCACTGTGTTGGCAATCTTCTCTCTCTTTATAAATTAGATGGCAATTATTTGCAAACCTTTACCAGTCAGTCTGAGACAGACCGCAATTGTTCGGAGACAGGTTGCCTCCCACAATTATCAGTCCTTTGTACAATACACGTTATAGTATGTATTCACAGATATGGGAAAACTGGCTGTAGACTACATTTTGCTGTGTTTTTGTGCCTGGCTGGGACTGCTGAAAGATTTCTGTTGGAATACTGAGATTTTTTCTGAAATATTTTGGTGGGAACAATTTTGATATGTGGAGGCAGTGGAGGGTAATCTACTGTATTTTCCGGACTATAAGTCGCACTTTTTTTCATACTTTGGCCAGGGGTGTGACTTATACTCCGGAGCGAGTTATATGTGAAATTATTAACACATTAACCAAAATACTCCAGCCACTTGACATCTCCGTGAACCGGTATTGTGCGAAATTCGGTTCCCCTGTGAAAATCTGTTCCCCCTGTGTCGGGAGCACGAACTGCAGCCAGAGAGGCGGATTCGACTGTCTTCACGGTGCTTCTGATCGATTTCTCGGTAAAATGACACTGTAAAAGACTTGCTAGTAAATTAATTTGTTCCCATGCGCTCTCCCAAAACATGGAAACAGATTTTCACAGGGGAACAGAATTTCACACAACACATCATGTAGCTGAATGTGTTACGTTAGCATACCGTAGGCGTAACCCTGTTCGGCCTGTTCTTTAATCCATTATTATTTTAAATTGCCTTTAAAATGTCTGTTCTTGGTCTTGGATTTTATCAAATAAATTTCCCCCCAAAATGCGACTTATAGTCCAGTGCAACTTATATATGTTTTTTTCTTCTTTATTATGCATTTTGTGGCTGGTGCGACTTATACTCTGGAGCGACTTATAGTCCGAAAAATATGGTAATACTTTCATTCCCATGGCCCGATGTCCAGTTTAAAAAAACTAAAAACGTGCTAAAGTCGAGGTTTCAGAATGGCAGTCAGCAAACCAGTGGTGGCATCATCTTTTATATACAGTCTGTATGTCTAGCTGAGTGCTAGTAAGATTTATATCATCTGTATAGTAAAAAGTATAGCCAGTAGCAGCTTAGCTTAGCATAAAGCTATTAAAATGGGCAGGGGTGGGGCAAAGCATTACTGGGAATTCTCAGCAGCAAACACTTTCAGTAATCCCATACATTAAATAACTAACTTACACTTTCACTCTGAAAAGGGTTAAGGAAGTTTCCTCCCATCTCTCCATCCTCCCTAGGTGTCCCAGGTTGGTTACTCATACTTAGGTTACCAGGAGAGTTCTGTTCAAAGGCAAATAAAGCATAGCTCAATAGTAACTGCTACTACAAAATAGACAGAAATCAGAAGTGCAGCTTGGAGTAGTTAAAAAGCTTCTCATACCTTGGGGAGACTGTCCATATCGCCCGATCCTGAGGGAGGGAACACAAGAATGAAAACAATGCACATCACCAGGATCAAACAAATACTAATTTTTCATGACAAATTAGAGGTGTGTTTTTTGCCCCTGCAGAACAAATAAACTTCTTGTTCTTGTACCTAAAGATCCATTCATGTGATGTGGCTCCATCCCAGCCATTCCCCCCAATGGACCGTCACTGCCTCCACCCATAGGAAACTTAGGTGAACACACACACAAGACAAGGTAACAACATTTAGCACAAAATTAAATGATAATGTAGCCACAGTATTCCTTTTTGACTTCTGAAAACAACACAGACTCGATAGCCACTCAGACACTACGGTGTACAGGCAGAAAAATGCCTCACATTTGGCCGGCTTCCACCTGGAGGGACTGTGTTTATCATAGTGTACATGTTGTCCCCAGAGTTGGTTGAATCTGACAGAACATAAAAAGAGAGAACACAGAAACAGTAAGAGAATAAAAGATCAACAGCATGTGTGTATATATCCACACACACACAGATACAACACATACACACACACCTGCTGGACTTGGCATTATTGGGGTTCCAGGTGGCCCCCCTCCTCCTGGAGGTCCCTGAAATCAGAGTTTTGTTTCCATGACATTTATGCATGAACCTGTGAATTACAGCAATTAGCTAGTGAAGAGAAGTTTTCAAACATACATACCGCATAGCTTCCTGGTGATGCAGAAGAGTACGGGGTCTACAGAGATTAAGAAGGAAACCACAAAAGTTATGAAAAGAAAATGAAACTTTTTGTTTGGCATCTTTGTTCCAGCACTTACAGAATTGGAGTTGGGAGGATTTGGCCAGGGTCTTCCACCACCAGGTCCCCTAGAAAACACCCATACACATTAGTTTTCTGCATTTGGCAGGGTCTTTGTTTCCGATCCATTTGAGTAGAGTTGGCAATAACAAGCTCTTCAGATGCCAGAAAAAAAAGTAAATGGAACAAGAAGAATGAAAAAACAAAAAAACAGAATAACAACTAAACAGAGGGAACGGTTTACAGTTATGGTTTCATGTCCAGAGTCAAAAGCCAAACACATATGGTAAAGGTGTAGAAAAATGTGCTGAGTAAAGTTACATTTAAAAAAAGACATACAGAAAAGGATATTTTTATCTTTTATAAACTAATGTGCTCAAATAGCCCTGTGCTACTCTTTCTGTATGCCTGTCGTGTGTGTGTGTGTGTGTGTCATGGTGGTGAGGGTGGTGGTAGTGGCTGCGATTATATTATGCATTTACCACTCACATGCTCATACCAGGCATCCCAGGACCGACTAGAGCATTCAGTGGTGGTCTCATCCCACCTCCATAGTTCTGGAAAAAAGACACCAGAATTACATTTGGTGACGACTACATGTGAATAACTTACTGTAAATGTTCCTTTAAAAAAAAAAAATCATCTTGACCCATACCTGGGGTCCTAGTGGTACCATGCCTCTGGGTGGAGTCATCCTCTGCATTGGTCCTCCCATATTTGGATGCCCTGAAATGTAGGATTTATCAGACTGGGAAAGTTTTCCTGCGAAATCTGTCATATTTTTTGGGTGACGTGTACCTCATGTCACCATCTGCTGAACCTTCTCTTCAAACAAACACTTTTGCATTTTTGTATTTTACACCTTTTTGTGGACACTTAAGTGATTCAAAACCACAGAGGAACACATTTTATGATGCTAAACATTACAGCTGCTTTAGTGACACAGTTTTCTCACTCTGATGTTGGTTCAACAGCAGCTGAACATCCTCTTTACCTATGCATAATTTATGTGTTGTTTGGAGGAGTGAGTAGTGCGTGTTTGATCCACAAGAATACTACAGATTTTGTTTTTCATATTATTGATATTATATCAGTATTGAGCTGCTATCACCTGTGCGTCACTGCCATCTAAAAGCTATTAAAAACACATGAACCTGCCATTCTTCCACTGCAGTGAATAAAGCAACTGTGTCTTCACTACATCTCATCAAAAACAGTATATAAAGCTTTCAGTTTTCAGAGTGTGTTATGTGATGTCTAATGCGACTCCCCAGAGAATGAAATGTCACAAAATCTTTGTTTCATGATCCCCTCGGGAACGCATTCTGACTTTGGTGATTCCTTTATTCCAATTATAGTGCCCTAATGGAGGTTATTTATTTTGAAATGAAATGTCTTGACAGCTACTGTGGTAATATCTGGCAAAGGTATCCATGATCCACAGGAGGGGATTCTCTTGGTCTTGTTAATAATTAGGGATGCATTTAAAGAATGTGTTTTAAGGGCAAAATATCAGTCAGGCTATACTTGCACATTAAATATTATTGAAAATGATAAAATCCTGCCTGCATTATTATTAAACAGACTGATTCTTGAGTGCATGTCTGTGTTTGTGTGGGCCAGAGTCTGTGTGTGTACCTTGCTGTCTTGTGGGATCCATTCCACTCGGTAGCATGGGCTGGCTACCTGGAACTCCTCCAAGACCCTACAGAAGGAACAGGATCCATTTCCAGCTTTATAATCAGCTGACACAGAATTGTTCCTTTGTACGATTCAGTTATGTTTGCTGCCTGCAGGTGTCATTGTGTGGCTCTTACCTGATTAGGTAATCTGAGGGGCGGTCTTGGTCCTCCTGGGTATCGAGGTGACATAAATGGCTGAAAAATCAGGCAGATAAAGTATTCACATACATGCAAACAAATGGACCAGAACAGAGGGAACTTTATGCGCTCTTAAAAACAGCAACCCAACCAGAGCTGCTTTTATGTTTTCTGTTGAATATGCGGCTCATTTTCCTTGGTCCACATTTTCATTGGAGTGAATTTATTGGGGGTGGGTGGGTGTGTGTGTGTGGGGGTTTCACAGAAAAAAAAGGATGGGTTTTTTTAATAATGATGTGAGTGCAACTGTTAACTGTGTGGAATTTGGCAGCCTGTGTTAGAAGCTCTTTTGCAGCTGTGAGTGGGTTTTCACTTGTCCTCACCACAGACAGTAGCCATGCTGTTGCTATGTCTGCTGAACTGATGCCACCCCGGACCACAGTGCCACTCTGCAGTGATGGAGAAGCAATACTGAAATCTGCCACTAGAGAGCAATGGCCGTCTTAATTTAATCAGACTGTTCACTTGAATTGCTGTCTTGGCTGTGCTAAACAGACATCAAATGAATAAAGCTACAGTATTTCAGGTCACTTTGAGTATTACAATGACTTAAATCTACTTTTAATATTAAGAAATAAATGTAAACAACTGAACAGAGAGAGCTAAGAAGTATAGGGCTGATTCAGCACATTCAGGGCTGATTCATTTGACAAAATCCGTGAATTAATAAATATAATATTTGCAGGCACAGCAGGCATTGTCTGTGACTTTGGAAATAATGTGCAATTTATCAAAAAAAAACAAAAAACCAACAGCTCAGCAGTGCAGATGCAGATATTCTCTGTTATGTTTCATGCACAAAGAACCCGAGAGAAGAACTGGCAATCAGGTAATTGTTATATTTCTTTAACTGATAGATCCTGACAAGACTTGTCTTCAAAGATCAACTGATCTTCAGAAGGAGACGGAAAAGGCCGTTCAGACTCACTTGAGAGTTTCTGAAAGTGGAACCAAGAAATGCCCAGGAAGGCTATTGATCTGTGCGTCTAATCCTAGTGCCTGAATTTGACTGATAATGACATTTAATCAATGTACAACTAGCAGAGACCTTCAGAGATGATTCAGGGCAATGCTGCATGTGTGCATTTTTGTATGTCAGAAATTCATCTCTTCTGTCAGATTCTTATTTTTTTCCTACATTATGAGAAACTCATAGTGATGCACCCACACAGAGACTGTACACATATTCAAATGCAACATAAATGAATATCTATACACACAGTCATGTTTGAGAGTGAGTTCCTGCTCATAGGGAATTGCTAGGTTTCTGTTTCTGTTTGCAATGTGCGCTTTCAATTTAAAATGCCTTGAGATGGTTGTTGCTGTGATTTGGTGCTATTTAAATAAAACATAATTGAAATGAAGTGAAACTGAATCAAATTGAATTTGAGGAATAGTAAATGTAAGCTGATATTACATCCTCTGAAGTAACAGAAACACGGCTGTGCAGGTCTGCGTTGCATGCATACCTGAAAGAATCCCGGTGGGACTGGCCCCACTGGCATGCCCTCTCCTGGGGGAAGGTTACCGAGGACTGGACTTGGTGCTGCTGCAGCACTCTGAAAGAGGCAAATGGAAAAAACGGAGACTTCAACTCACATATCAAAAACAAACTCAAAACTTCTTTCATCCACGGTGAGAGGTACGTTTGAAACTGTTTGTTCACAGGAACTAATTTCAGGTACTTTCCATTTTTCTGAAGAATAAACAGGCAGCTATTACTTTTGATTATTTCAGTGTTTCTCAATGCAAAAAGGGTTTTTATACTAAAGGCACATTTGCTCGACGTCATCCAAGCTGCAAAGATAACGCAACACCAAATGCCAGCTAAACTTGCCAGCACTTTTATAAAAGTCATATTAAGCAAACAAATGTTAAAGAAAAGTCTGTAGTCTGAGGGTCTTTCCCCGTCTCTTCCCCTCAGTGAGATATTTCCTGTTTCTGCAGATGCCCTGCCATGCCAGCCCAGGTTTATTTTTATACAATGTGTTTTTGTTGTGCTTGTCCCAGACGGGTGGCGCTGGATCATTTCAGCACTGCCTCTGTCTGCTTCCTGTCGTATTGTACGACCAACCTGGAGTTACCACCCAGCACCGGCCTCTTCTTCCTCATCCTCTTCAGGAATACTGAGCAAACAACATGCAGTGTGGGGGAGAGTGTACATCCATATATTGTACGTGATAATGTGTGAACAGTGAGCTCATGAAGCCAGAATGACTGCATCTGTGTCTGTTTTTTTTTTAAAATCAGTATCTGCCCACTCTCTGTTCTATTTTTCTGATCTTCTTTTCCACTTTCTCTCCCCCTCTGAAGGCACTGGTGGGGTGTAAAGAGATCCAGTGAAATTCACCCACACTCTCTGAAGTTTCCGCCAGCTGACTTTTTAGGTCAGACAGGAACAAGGTTTAATCAGAGCTGAGATAAAAGCAGACTGACGACACTCCTGTTTCCTCCTCTGCTCCACCCCGCCACCCTCTCTGTTCCTTCGCCTTCACATCTTCCAATCGTTAATGTTCAGCAACGGGGAACAGGATGCCGTGCAGTTTTTAGATTCTATATGCTGCTGTAAACACAGGCTGTATTTGTCTCAGCAGATGAAAGTACAGATGGACACAGATGGATATTGTATCTCCATGGTTCAGTGGTGAGAGGCTTGATTTTGGGTTTTGTGTGTGCGTGTGTGTACAAAATCATGCACAGCATCAAGTGTGTTTTGTTTTCTTTTTGTTTTAGCTTTTTTTCCCTCCCCTTTTATTCCCTCTCCCTCCTTGCACCCTGGATTACCCAGAATGCCTTTGCTCCCTGGCAGCCTGGAGGTCTGCTGAGTTTGCCTTCGTGCACAGAGAGAGGGAGGGAAAGAGGAGAAAAGAGGACAAAGCAGAGATTATGAGTGTGTGTGTGTGTGTGTGTGTGTGTGTGTGTGTGTGTGTGTGTGTGTGTGTGTGTGTGTGTGTGTGGCAGTGAGTGTGTGAGTGCACTTAATGTTTGTGCAGGAAAAGAAGAACAGGAGGAGGGGGTGGGGGATCTACCTGACCTGCTGACAAAGCAGCATTTTCCCAAACACCCAAACATGGCAACAAGAAGAAATAAAAGCAAAAACAAGAAGCCTCGATACCTACCAGGCTCAAAACCAGGACAGTCTTTCATAAATGGAAAACAGCAGCAACACTGGAAACAACACTAAATGCACTGATACTGGCACTGACAGTGTCTCTTGATTGTGACAAATCAGGTTGAGTCAAATGACATTAAAATCAGAATGAATCACACTGAGGAAGGATTAATGAAGCCTCTTTAGAAAAAATGATTTTTTCATTTTTCGTTAGTCCCAACATACTGATATATTAGAGGAGTCACAGGGTTTGTGTAAAACAGAGTGTATTACAATTCTGAGATGTGATTTATTTGCTTTCTTACTTAGTTACACTTAGATCCATAAGTATTTGGACAATAATTAGATCTGAAATCAAACAAAGATGTGAGTGAAGTGCAGACTGTCAGCTTTAATTCAAGGGGTTTAAGAAGAGCATCGCATTAGGTGGTTAGAAATTCAAGTCATTTTTATTCACACTCCCACATTTTCAGAGGCTCAAAAGTAATTGGACAGTTGTGACAAGCAGCTTCATAGTTTATGCTCTCACTATTTCTTTGCAGATGATTTGGATTTAAAAGAAAAATAAAAGTGGAGTTGATTCAAAGTGTTGAACTCAGATATCACAGCTGTTCACTGGAACTCTCAAAATGAGGCTCAAAGAGATGCTAATGCAGGTGAAGGAGACCATCAATAGGCTGAAATAATCAAGCAAGCAAGCAAACAAACACTTGATAAACCTTTAAGAGAGATAGTAAAAAAAAAAATTTAGGAGTGGCCAAATCAACAATCTGGTAGATTCTTAAGAAGAATTAATGCATTGTCCAGCTCAGCAACACCAAAAGGTCTGAAAGACCACAGAAGACAATTGATGGCAGAATTCTTTCCTTGGTTATAAAAATCCTTCACAACATGTAAACATCTAGCCATGTTAACTTATTTGAGAGGAACACGCACCCTGAAAAGCCTTCAGCTGATCCAAAATGCTGCAGTGAGAGCACTAACAGGGACTGAAAAAGAGAGAGCACACTTCTCCTATATGAGCTTCTCTTCACATACAAGGTCTTAAATAATCAGGCCACATCATATCTCAAAGTACCATATTGCCCCATTATCTCAGACTGCTGGCTTACTTGTGGTTTCTAGAGGTTCTAAAAGTAGAATGGGAGGCAGAACCATCAGCTATCAGGCCCCTCTTCTGTGGAACCAGCTCCCAGTTTGGATTTAGGAGACAGACACCGATTCTACTTTTAAGACCAGGCTTAAAACTTTCCTTTTTGATAATGCTTACAGTGCTGTATAAGTAAGTATGGATCAGATAACCCTGATCCCTCTCTTAGTTACACTGCAATAGGCCTGGGCTGCTGTGGGCTTCCCATGATGCACTGAACATTTCTTTTCAACTCAGCTGTTTATACACTGCTGCTGCATTTGGAGACTGAAACCATCACAAGTAATTATTAAACTCTGGCTCACTCTCCCATAGTGTGTCTTTTGTCCTGTCGCTCTCTGCTCTCTTCTCTTTCCTCTCACCCCCAACTGGTTGCAGCACATGGGTCTTTACCTTACAATAAAAGAATAGATCAAAATCTACAATCACGAGACATCTTTATGAATGGAAATACAGAGGGTTTACAACAAGGTGCAAACCACTGGTTACACTCAAGAACAAGAAGGCCAGATTAGACTTTGTCAGAAAATATCTAAAAGCCTGCACAGTTCTGAAAAAAATCTTTGGACAGATGAAACCAAGATGAACTTTAAAGTGAGTTATGAGCAGAAATAAAATATGGAGGAGAAGAGAAACAGCTCAACGTTATGGTATGAGCATGTATGGCTGCCAGTGGAACTGCCTATAGAAGGAGCAGGATGGATTGTGAAGTGTACAGGGCTATACTCTCTGCTCACAATCAGCCAAATGCTGCAAAACTGATCAAACAGACCTTCACAGGGCAAATGGATAGTGACCCAAAGCATACTACAAAAGCAACCTAAGAGTTTCTCAAGGGAAAGAAATGGGATATTCTTCAATGACCAAGTCAGTCACCTGATCTTGACCAATAGAACATGCTTTTCATTTACTGAAGACAAAACTGAATGCAAAAAGTCACACCAAACAAGCAGCAACTGAAGGTCAAGATGATCCCACAGACTGCTTCAATAATGTTGAAATTTCAAAATTTGGATTGATCCTTCCATAACACCTGTTGCCATTGATTTTCAGTCCAGTTCATACATCTCTCGTGTTCTTTGTCAGGTTTTTGCTGGATTTTTTCCCTCATTTCTTAAGGACACGACTGTCAGATACTGTTCATTTGCTGTAAATAGATGTAGATCAAATCATCATCTTTGTCATTTTTTGCAGATCCAACTAAAGAGGGAACATGTTTTTTTCTTTTTGTGTCAGGCTGCTAGTAACAAAATGCCTACAGATACCGTTTAAATTTGGTTATTTGCTAAATTGTCTGCTATGTGTAGAAACAACACTGGTTCATCCCTTCAGTGTTAGTTGGCCTGTCAGTGTTAACTGGCTTAACAAAAAACATTTCTTTGAAAATGGTCAGGTACTGTACAAGGACTGAACTGAAAATGAGTGAAAAAGCAGCCAATGTCCAAAGAAGAAAGCCTGAAGAACTACACCTCAAAACCAAATTCCAATAAAGTCTGGCTCCTTGGAAACAAAATCTAAAGAAATGAGTGGTGGCTCAAGACTTTTACACAGTACAGTAATTTGTGTAAATATTCAGAATATTCATGTTTTTGATACTTATTGTGAATGTAAAAAATAATCTGATTTACAGTCTTTCTCTGTCTCCTATTAACTGTCTCAAACATCCTGCACACATCTGGCAGAAAAAAAAAAAAATCAAACGTGACCTTTTTCCCCCCAACTTTTCCAATCATGCACTGAAAACAAACTCTTTAAAATTTGTTCAGTTAAACTAATGGCAAAGCTTAAAGATTTGCAGAATCATAATACCTGGAATAGCTGTTCTCACATTAATGTGGGGCCATTACCTCATGTTAGCGACAACAACGCAGTGATCCACTCAGTAAACTCCTGCTTGCCAGCTCTGTTTAAACACTGATTCCCAACCAAGCTCAACATATTCCAGCACTTAACCTTAGCAAGCACAAAAGATCCACAAATTGTTAAACACTGTTAATGAATCCATCATTAACACCTCTCACATATCAGTGTTTACACTTTTCTGACAAGGCCAAGTGAGAGGAACACTGAGATAATGAGGTGGTGCCTATGCACATTAACACTGTACAGTAGTGTACATTATTGTGTGAATGTAGCTGTCAGCAGTGGTGCAGTGTAATGTGTCTGCATACACTTTTGACTGAGCGGAGTTGTTCATTTTCATTGCACTTCATTTGATGGAGTTCATTGCCCATTCAATTTGTGAACAAATTGCACGGCCAATTATAAGACCGAGATTATCTCAGAAATTCTCAGCTCTGAAACGAAAGTTAACCTGTCTGATACCAGATTTCAGGGAACAACAACAATTTTTGTTGGGTAAATTATCGCTTTTGCTGCTGATATGCTGCCATACAGCATTTTACAGTTATGCTCAAAAGTGAAAATGATGGTGTCATTGTTTGTTACATTTCCAGGAATGTACACAAACTTACCGTGAAGATGCTGCTTGACTATGCACCACCCTTTGTTTAGCTGTGATGCCTACTCTGCAGTATGTGCTGTAGACAGTGCTGAGAGTATGTCAAACATTGAAGTAAAAAACAAACAAACACATTTTTATAATATTCTTAAAAAAACTGAAAAATGTATATTGAACAACACCCATACCTACCAATAAGATGGGGAAACATAAGCTAAACATATTGCAGTTGGACTCTAAAATTAACTGCTGTATTAAAGTACTTAAACAGTAAATGTGGAGTTAGGTGACAACTCAAAGGAAAATGCTCTAAGGGGTATTTTTGAATGGAATTACTGAAATTAATCAACTTTTTAATGATATTCTAAATTTATGACCAGCACCTGTACAAAGTGAAACTTGTATATTATATTCATTACACACAGACTGATATATTACAAATATTTATTTCTTTTAATTTTGATGATTATAACTGACAACTAATGAAAACCCCAAATTCAGTATCTCAGAAAATTTGAATATTGTGAAAAGGTTCAATATTGAAGACACCTGGTGCCACCCTCTAATCAGCTAAGGCCTTTAAATGGTCTCTCAGTCTAGTTCTGTAGGCTACACAATCATGGGGAAGACTGCTGACTTGACAGTTGTCCAAAAGACGACCATTGACACCTTACACAAGGAGGGCAAGACACAAAAGGTCATTGCTAAAGAGGCTGGCTGTTCACAGAGCTCTGTGTCCAAGCACATTAATAGAGAGGCGAAGGGAAGGAAAAGATGTGGTAGAAAAAAGTGTACAAGCAATAGGGATAACCACACCCTGGAGAGGATTGTGAAACAAAAGCCATTCAAAAATGTGGGGGAGATTCACAAAGAGTGGACTGCAGCTGGAGTCAGTGCTTCAAGAACCACCACGCACAGCCGTATGCAAGACATGGGTTTCGGCTGTCACATTCCTTGTGTCAAGCTATTCTTGAACAAGAGACAGCATCAGAAGCATCTCGCCTGGGCTAAAGACAAAAAGGACTGGACTGCTGCTGAGTGCTCCAAAGTTATGTTCTCTGATAAAGTAAATTTTGCATTTCCTTTGGAAATCAAGGTCCCAGAGTCTGGAGGAAGAGAGGAGAGGCACAGAATCCACGTTGCTTGAGGTCCAGAGTAAAGTTTCCACAGTCAGTGATGGTTTGGGGTGCCATGTCATCTGCTGATGTTGGTCCACTGTGTTTTCTGAGGTCCAAGGTCAACGCAGCCATCTACCAGGAAGTTTTAGAGCACTTCATGCTTCCTGCTGCTGACCAACTTTATGGAGATGCAGATTTCATTTTCCAACAGGACTTGGCACCTGCACACAGTGCCAAAGCTACCAGTGCCTGCTTTAAGGACCATGGTATCTCTGTTATTAATTGGCCAGCAAACTCGCCTGACCTTAACCTCATAGAAAATCTATGGGCTATTGTGAAGAGGAAGATGCGATACACCAGACCCAACAATTCAGAAAAGCTGAAGGCCACTATCAGAGCAACCTGGGCTCTCATAACACCTGAGCAGTGCCACAGACTGATCGGACTCCATGCCACGCCGCATTGCTGCAGTAATCCAGGCAAAAGGAGCCCCAACTAAGTATTGAGTGCTGTACATGCTCATACTTTTCATGTTCATACTTTTCAGTTGGCCAACATTTCTAAAAATCCTTTTTTTGTATTGGTCTTAAGTAATATTCTAATTTTCTGAGATACTGAATTTGGGGTTTTCATTAGTTGTCAGTTAAAATCATCAAAATTAAAAGAAACAAACATTTGAAATATATCAGTCTGTGTGTAATGAATGAATATAATATACAAGTTTCACTTTTTGAATGGAATTACTGAAATAAATCAACTTTTTCATGATATTCTAATTTTATGACCAGCACCTGTA